>CAKAOH010040968.1:0-92689 GCA_916701665.1 Sebastiscus tertius
CGAATCAGTCAAGTTTGACTAGTTTTGTCAAGTCCCAGAGGGACAGGTGGTTGCTGCTGAATCTATCTTTTGATTTTCCAAAAACATGTTCTGTATGTTAACTCTCTGTTAATATGCATACTGTGAATATTTTATATTATATATTACCAGCTGTTCGTGGTAACGGCATTGAATGTTTTGGAAGTGTTCTTTTACCAGCTACCTCAATATGTATGTAAATTCAGTGTTAAGTTGTTAAATCCTTTTGCTCTGTCTAAACTTGAAACTTGTCAGTTATTTCAGATCTTTTTTATACATATATTATATATATATATTTAACACATGGCATATAACACACTATAGGTAAGCAGATACTAGTGTACATTAATAGACAAACTGTTATCACAGCTACATTTGAGGGTTTGGAGCCAAAGGGGCCTTATATAGAAGTGCCTTATCTCAGAAGTTGAAAAATATATATTAAACATTTTAAAAATGGCAAAAGAGTGAGATATGCCCCTTTGGCACAATACATTACGTTACTTACATACGCCAATATTCTGCGTTAATCTATTGGGGGAAAAGTTTGTGCCAAAAAGGCGTATTTCACTCTTTTGCCATTTTTAAAATGTTTCATAATATTTTTCAACTTATTTATTGTCTTAAATGAATGATACATATAATAATATGTTGCCAACACTACAAAAAAATAAGACCTAGGTTGTGAAGAAAAATCCTTTGAAAGAAAAATCTGGTCCTACCAAGAGGTGTTAGTATCAAGTCTATGTAAACTCTCCATATATTATTTTCAATGTAAACACAAGACAGATGTTTCTTTCCTTTCGATACATACAGTGATCCACACACTCATGCACAGTGCACACACACAATGTAAGCTCCTTGTGGAAGTGGAAGTTGCAGGTCATTGACTAGGCCTCTTCAAAAAAAAAACCCTGAATCAAACGCTCTGGTTCCATTTATTGTAAAAATACTTTGCACTGATTTGTCCTCCTCTGAAAAACTCCCAGTGTATCCAAACTGTCTTTCTTTCTTTCCCCCGCCAGTATCGGCACAGCACTCTGTTCACCTTGCTGCAGTGCCTGCCATTAATACCCGTCAGCCAGGCTCGCTCCCACATCATATTTCTACTGGAATATATGGAGTGCCTCTTCAGCCAGCACTCAGGAAGCCCTGCATAATTTACTACAAAACAGGAAACGTCATTTGTGTTCTGCACCGGTAGCTCTCTGAGCACAACCACGAAGCCCAATTTACTCTTACTATACGTTCTACTGCCCATACAAAGTCATAGCAGAGTGATGTTTGATATGAATGTGTTGATGTGTTGGTGGAAGTTCTGTGCGATCTTACTGTTTCATTAAAGCAACATGGCTCGACATGTAGAATAATGCATCTAGGATGGTCGTCAATGGGAATGATTGAGAGTAAGGCGCCGTGTTCCACAGTGTTCAGTCCAAAATGGATTATTTTGTATATGAATGACCTCTGCAACATGTCTAAATGTTTTTTTTAAGTATATTATTTCAATTTAATACAGATTTTAAAATAAGAATGAACATTATCCAAATGGAAAGAGCATCTGAAACAACATGTTGGGGTACTTCATTATAAATCATGCTAGAAAATGCATATTCATTATGTAAAATCAAAAGGACCAAAATCAAGTGCATTATTGTACAAAGTTAAGGATCAGAATGTTCATTGTACATTTCCTTCAGAGCCCATGAAACCCATACAAATCCAGTTTTCATAATACAAGGAGAGTCCTAAGAATTATTCCCAAATCAGATCATGAACAACAATGATGCCTCGCGGTCGCAGTTCACATTCATGTCCGAGAATGTCCAAACTTTTCACATTAGTTATTGGGCTATGGCCCAAAACGTGTTATGTCAGGTCACAGGGACCTTGACCATTGACCAGCAAAATATGATCACTTCATCCTTGAGTCCAAGTGAACATTTGTGCCAAATTTGAAGGAATTCGCACAAGGTGTCCCTTCTAAAAGGAGTCATTTTGACCCAGACCGCAATGTTTCCTTAACCTTAGAGTCCCACTGAAACAGAAGATAGTGTCTTTAGCTTCTGTACTGTGATGTATTTCACGGTGAAAAACCATCCGACAAGTGAATCACGCAGCCACCACGCCACGCAGCCGCCACGCAGCCGCCACGCGCTCCTGACGTTCCCTGTGTGTCCCAGGCGTAATAGCGGCCCGTAGGCCAAATCCAGCCATGCGACAAAAGGATTTGCCCCCTGGTGAAAGCGTTCCCTTTCACAGTTTGCATCAAAACATTTGTATATACATTTTTTTTAATCAATCTACTGTAGATAACCATGTACACGACAGGCTTGTGTAAATCCCATGAAACATGACAACACATATAATCAGTGATTTGCGTCTCAAACATTAACAGGTAGCAGTCTAATAGACAAAAATAAAAGTATTTTCATTCAACCAATGGAGCAAGTCACTGTTTACTGAGTGTGGATGATCAATGGTGTTTTAAAGCTATGGCTGTATTCGTCTTCAAAAACGTTTTGAAGTTTTGTTATATTTGTTGAAATTCTCATCACATTCCGACAGCAACCAATAAATCAAATGCTCTGACAAAAAATAAAAAAAAGTCCGGTACCTGTGGTTGTTGCAGGACTGTAATAAACCCGTATGTTATTTCATTCGGCCTGAATGAAAGGATTGGACGGACTACCTTCCTGCACTGAAGTCTTCCACCAGCTGCTAGCTTGACAGCTGTGAGTATTAACAATAGTCATGTTCATTGTTTTATGTTCAATGATAATTTAGGGGGAGTGTCTTTGGAGGGAGCCCTGAAGGGACGGACTGTCGGTGTTGCTGACTTGGCAACTTTCTCTCTAGATTTAGGGACTTCTGGAGCTGGTGCTGCTAGCTACTATTTATATAGACTCTTCTTAATCTAACCTTTCTATGGTATTTACTTAATTATTATTTTCTATTTGCTGTTTTCTTTTTTCTCTTTTTCTTTTTTTTCTCATTTATTTAATTTATGAATGAATGAATGAATTAATTTATTTAAGGTTTTTATCTTACTACCATGAATTATATTATTGTAGTACTTATTACTTTTAATTCTAACTAACTAATTAAATTATTTAAAAAAATATTTTATATTATATTTTCTGGACCTGTCTTTGTGTGGGAGTGGGAAGCGATGTGTATATGTGTATATATGTATGTACATATTAAATGTTAAATGTAAGATATATTTTTTTTTATTATGGCACTGGTGTTATGTTTTGTTATGCTTGTTATGCTATGTTTGGAAAAAAAAAGAATAAAAACAATTTTCGCAAAAAAGTACAACCCTAAAACCAAAAAGTTGTATAATCTGTTTTAATCTTAAATGATAATAATAATAATAATAATAATAATAATAATAAAATTAAATAAACTCCATTGAACAATGCTGAAAAAAATCCAACAGTTGAACCTAATTGCTGACCCTTATCTTACATATTATCATTATTATTACATTAGTTGTTACATGTTTATCCTTTATGAGGTAAAAAATTGCAGACGTGTGCAGATGTGGATGGAACCTCTCATTTAGGCATAATCTTTTGTTACATTTCACCAACTGATTTATTACACCGAGTTGCTTAACGCCATTTATTATATTCCAATGCTACTCCATTTCATTCTTCTGTCATTATGCGGCTGCTAAAACTGTTCTTCTGGATATTTTCTCTATAATATCCTCAAATCAATATCAACAAATGCGAGTCGTCCCTCCAGTGTATGTCACAGCTAAATCTTTCTGACATTTTTATGAAGCGCAGCACCACATCACAAGCAGCAGCCTTCAAATTGAATATTGATTTTAATGATCTCTTCTTTTGGGGCTGCGAGAGTTTTGAATCCTAATAAAGCGTAGAGAAATGTGGCGCATTCTCAATTTCGAGAAAACTTTACACGGAGCCCTTGGGAAATCCAATGGTAATGTGATAGATTTGTTGGCTTCCTCATTCATGAAACAGATTCCAATGAACTTTTTTAAAGCGTGGGGGAATCTTTTTTTGCAAATTTGTTTCGGTGTCTCTGGGGCAGCAGTCTACTTTATGGCGGGGCTGTAATCTCAATTAAATATGAACTCTTCAAATGAAGTGTACTGCTGCATAGAGGATAGGACTTACTAAAAAAAAAAAAAAGTATCACGCCTTCTTTCATTAAAGGTGGCCTAATATTTCTCAATTAACATGTTCCCTCTGCCAAAGCCCTGGAGTCAGTAGGCACACAGAAATTATAAGACATCTGAAGGGGAGACTTTCATTAATTATTTTCTTTCTAAAATGTAATTATTATGGGGTGGTTTTATGATGGGTAGACTTCGGTATGATATAGTATATATATAAGATGTTATTTAAGGCGATGTGAAACAATCAGAACCAACCAAGAGTCAACAGCATGAACCTGTGACCCCGACCACACCATGCACCACACAAATTTGCCTCATTGAATACATTTGGATTATTTATAATAGATAGAACATGTTATGTTTTTGTTTTTTTTTTCCAATCCAGAAAGTGTGATGCTCTTGGGGATGGTTGGGGACCAGTGTAAGGTCAGGTTAGGTTGAGTGTCTGCTTTTCTAACAAAACTGATGATGCATGTCTTGTGCAAATAACATGTACATCCTGCTTCAAGTCAGTAAATCTGTGTTGTAGGCGAACGTAGACAAACCGCCATTACTGTCGTGGCACCTCACTTTTAAACCCACATATAACACTGTCATGTATTTACATAATTTGACTTTTTAAGAGCTTTTGCAGAAAATATAATCATCAAATGTCATTAAAATAAAGGCTATGATCTACAAAACTCTAACTCGTCAACAAAATTAAAGGAAGGGTCGACGATGTTGGAAAGCTAGCATAATTTGAAAGTAGCATCACCTCAGGAGCTTTATTCTGAAATATTTGCAGGACAGTGATGTAGAACATCAGGGCTCCATGAATGAATAATGTACAGGGCTTTAATGGTGGATTATTATTATTATTTGCAAATGAGCACACATTTCTTAACTGTCTGTCTAAAATAATTATAAATGACATTTATAATGAAATGAAATAGACATTATGAAAGGCAAACTCTATGTAGAAAGAAAGGGCTGACAGCAGCAGCAGCAGAAACGCAGCTGGTGTGAACACCGGACGCGTGATTCACGCAGCAGCCACGCGCTCCTGACGTTACCTGGACGAAGCTTAACACTCTTTCGCTTGTCAAGTTGACTGTAGAGACTTTGGAGGATGGAATAGACCGTGGCTGAGGTCTGTCTCCGCTTCTTTGGTTGCATTGCCATGCCGGCATGCTGGCCACACAGTGCATGGGCATCGTTAACTCTCGGGACAGTTAACAGTTAACAGTTCACGCTCATTAGTTGCAAACAGATACAGTATATTCCGTTCACCAAAAACATGAGCACGTTCAATGAGCGATGCTCTTTTAACGCGTTCATTGAATGTACAACATTAGCCCTATGCTTCAAACTAATGATGCTCTAGGTACCTCTGTAGCCTCAGTTCTGGACGGATCAGGGACGGCATGTCAATATACAATTGTTACATGCATAGTGTCTTTTCAAAATAAACTTCCGTCTCAGGAAGAAACCTCTTTGGTAGGGTTAGGAAAAGATTGTGGATGACTTTATCTTGACTAATGACTCATATGACTACAGAGTGACTAACAAATCACTAGCGAGTCATGTGACGTGACTAACAAACAAGTCATGTGACTAACGACTGATGTGATAAAATCTATCAACGTTGACTAGTTTCACACGGGATATGAACAGTAGTCTCCTGGGTCAAAGTCTGGTGTTGTCTGACCCATCCACTACCCCTCCCTACCCGCCCTAAGTGGACTGTCGATATAATCATCATTTTCATGAATCCCCATTTAATCTTCACGTTTTTATCAACATGCCGACTAGGACAGAGAAGGGAGCACTAAAGACCAAGTAGTCTACCTACACGGGGCCAACGGTGAGCTTCCACTATGCTGAGCTCTATTAGCTTGGTACTCTCTGTTGTTTGCTGGCCAAAATTCAACATTTACAGTGTCATTATTAAATGATGCATTTATTCCGATTATGACTGCAAGAAATTAAGTTTGGTGATTAAATCATAAGCTAGGAAGTAATTGCTGCTGGGTTTAATCATACTCCACACAGACTTCCACATCCAGACTGGGGAGGTCAGATTCATCTTTCAAAGGGAGGAATGCAACAATTTCACATCATTTTGGACCGTTATAGATAACGCCCATAAAGCTTAGAGACAAACCTTGCTATAGTTAAATATTTTATTTTATAATGTACACATATCACAGCCTCCGTCTTAACCTTTAATTCTTCTGAACATGTTTGTAAATTCATATTCTGTAAATCAAAAGAGCAGATTCAGAGGTCTTTTAATTAATGTTTCATTCATTTTATTTATTCATATTTTGGGATGTTTTTTAAAGTTTGACAAACAGTTCACTAATTATTTTACAAAAAGTTGCTTGTTAATTATAATGATAATAATAATAATTATAATTAGAACAGCAGTAATAATAATAATTATAATAATAATAATAATAATAACTAGAATGGCACTCGGAGAGCGCAGACCTCTGCCGAGGTGCCTGACTTTAAAAACAGATCACAGCTCACAGCTGGCGGTACCGTGTTACAGTGCGCATGTGTTATACCCTGTGGTCTTAATGCTCAGGTTGATCGGAATTCTTAAAAAAAAATCCTGAATCCGGATCATGACCCGCATCTCCACCAAAATCTAATCGATTGTTCATTGTGCCACTCTGCACCCCTCCAAAAAAATTCATTCAAATCCATCGCAAATGTTTGGAGTAATCCTGCTAACAGACAAACAAACGAACCAACAAACCAACGCCGGTGAAAACAAAACCTCCTTCCAGGGCACTTGGCCTTGGCGGAGGTAATAATAACAAAAGCCTATAGTCTAGAGACCCTGTGTCCTCTGCTCTAGCACACCTGAACGAGCTTAATGCTCAGACCTGCTCCAACAGTAAGGGCTGCTGAGTTGCATCAGGTGTGTTCAAAACATAATGTAGTATGTTATGAACTATTGTTGTTGTTGCGTTATTGATTAATTTCCCACTGCTCAGTGCCAATGAACTGATGACGATGACAGCAGTGTGTAGCCCACACTCACGTTATGGATTCAGCGTATAGAAAATTAACATAAAAAATGAACACAGACATCGTAGTGAAGCAACAGTCTTCTTGTACTTATTTGCTAGCTATTTGGCACTCGGTTAGCATGTCCCCGTCTCGTGCATCGGTTCGTCCAGATGCTCTCTCTACATTGTTTTTACATTCATACAGCTTGGACGCAACGAAAAACAAAGCCACATAATGGCAGTGACAACCCTGCCAGTTAGTTTCTTAAAATATTTGAATCATCCGTTACTCGGAAGAACTGCAGCTGAAGTTAAAGGTCCCACATTGTAAAAAGTGCAAATTTCATGTCTTTTATATTATAAAGCAGGTTTAAGTGCTATATATAAATACTGTGAAAGTATCGAAGCGCTCAATATACAGAGAAATACACACAGCCCATGTTCAGAAATTGTGCGTTTGAAACAAGCCATTAGGATTTCTGTCCATTTGTGATGTCACAAATATACAATATTTAGACCATTACACGACTTTAAACATAATCATTCTAAATGTGTCCAAGTTTATTTTAAACATGGACCCAAACTGTTGCCAGGCAACGCAATTCTGTCGCAATTCTGTCGCAATTCTGTTGAAATGCACTAAAACGGAGCATTTCATACAGAGGTTCAATACAGGTATATTCAAGCAGACAGGAATATAAAGGGTTTTTTTTTTAACATTACAGCATGTAAACATGTTCTAATAGAAATCCAAAATACAAGTATGAACCTGAAAATGAGCATGATATGGGACCTTTAAGTGATTGTCAACAGAGTTTTGATATCCTGCAGTGCTCTCTGCTATGGGCCTGCATGTGCCGGGCTGCACTATTCTACTAAAGAGTAGAGCTTGATAGTTCACGGTAAAACATCATCTGATTGGGTAGAAGCCCCATTGCTCTCCCAGATTGTTTTTTTTTTTTCTTAACACCATCACAAACAATAGTAAGAAGGACGTCATAGCTTGCGAGTTTACAGTTAAACAATTAAAAATAAACCATGTCATGATTGCGGATGCAGCGTCATCCCTACAACAGAGTCTAATAACAAGGCAAGATGCACAGATGATCAGAGTGGATATAAACAAACCCCCAAATTAGTCTCGATAATTAAATCACAACCCATCAATTCATTTGTATCAAATTAAATCTGATTGTATTTAACCCAAAAAATATGTAATCAAATTAAAAAATCGGGGTCACACTCAAAACACATTTTACACACTATTTTCCTATTAAATCAAGAAAAACCGAACTCAAATAATGAGTCCAACAAGAAAACCAATTATCCTTCAAATCATTAATTCATCTCATCAATCAGAAATCAGAAATCATCCAGTCTCCTGGACCATCAGGAGCGAATTTGGGGTTCAGTGCCTTTCCCAGCCCCACTTTGTGGACTGGAGGAGCAGGGGAATTGAACCACCAACCTTGTGATTAGTGCTCTACCTCTGCCCTACTACCTCCTGAACCCGATTTGTTCACCACCTCTGATTGTCTGACTGACCAACCATGCAACTTGATTTTTTTTTTTTAGTCGTGCTGTACTTCTGTTTCCGTAATTTATTTGCTAAAAAGGTCCTAATTCATAGAAAGTGAAATATAGTACGTAAATATAGTGACACCTCGGTTCGCATCTTCCACTGACGGACATCTCTGCTGTCTAAAATGTGTTCACACTCTCAGCTTGCTCCTTTAGCTTAATGCAGCAAACAACAATCTCCTTGCAAAGTAGTTCTGATAATCACAAACAGCTGACTGAACAAAAAACACATTTACAATAGAGCAAATATACAAAGGAAGCACTCAGAAAACACATTACAAACAGTGTGCACACACACACACACACACACACAGAGTATTCCACACAGATACAACTTACCCACAGATACATCATCATGATGACTAGACAGCTGAGTGCCTTCCCCCTGCAGCACCGCAACAGAATCCTCCTTTACTTTAAAACACAAGTTGTGTAACCTATTGCGTATCCCTCGGTCACCGGCTCACCATCAGACCAACTCTTCTTGGATTGGGGGAAGACGCCTCTGAGCCTTTTTTTTTTTTTTTTATTTTCCCTTTGACTTCTCTTTCTTCCTCTCCCCGCTCCTTTTGTGTAAAATCCTGCTTAGCCACCACTTCTCAGTGAGTGTGTGTACTTCAGTATGCGCAAGTGTGTGTGTGTGTGAGGGAGAAAGAGGGAGAGCCTAATGACTAAATCTACTCTATGCAGCAGGAGGCTACGGCATACCACTGCACAATGAAAGCGAAAGATGGAGACAGAAGAAGAGAGAGGTGGATACCCCAAACACACACACACACACACACACGCAAGTGTACACCCAGCAGAAGTGTTCTTGTAAATAGCTTTTTTGTGCCTGTATTGTTAGTGTATCAGTGAGTGTATATTGTATTGCAAGACTGGATGTTTTTGATGGAAAACAAGCCAGATATGTTAATAAAATAATATTTCCTCATTATATTAATAGAATGTAATCCGGTCTGCTTCACGTTTCCATCAAAGTGTATTTGCTTTAGCGTAATTGTTGCATAAATGTAATTTATAGACAGGGTTGGGTGTGCAAACCGTTAGAGGCTGCAATGTCCTATACTACCCTAAATCATTTAAATTTAGGACGATGGCTATAAAGAAACATAGGCTAGAGGGAAGACCCCCAAAAGTGCTTTAGTTTTTGAGATACCCCTACCGGAGGTAGAACAAAGTACAACAATGTTTTTTTTATATGAAATGGATTCTTGTATAAAATGATTTTCCTGTAAAAGTGGTTAAATTGACAGATATTGTGAATATATTGATGCATTGAGGAAATACAGTACTAAGAGGGAAAAGCAAGAAAAAAATAGACCAGGGAACGTTTTGTGTTTAAATGGGTGTTATATATTCATACTTAAAAGTTTAAGTGCAAATTATTACTATTGCATCTAGAACATTTATTTACTCCTTGAATTAAAGTTGATACAAAACTTTTAATAACTGGTGTGTAACAATTGCTCCCTGATTGAAGTGTACGTTTAAGTATCTATTGACTGCAGACATGCCATTTACCCCCATTTCATGCTTGGAACATGTGATACATCTCTTAATATAGAGCATTGACCGTACCTGCTACAGTTACATATCATGTATTGCTGGATTTAGCACAACCATGCCATTCCAGCAAACCCTGACTGGCTGACAAAGCCACTTAAAAGTAAATGAATACATTCATTATAGACCTTCATATTTGATCTTTCCACATATTGTACTTATGTGTTTGTAGTAATGTATTTTCTCAATGCATCAATATATTCACATTCTGTTTCTTCACACATGTAGAGGAACGGAACCCCCTGTCCACTAGCATACCACATTTGGGATCAATCAGAGCTAACATTATGGAATAACATGAGTTTTGGTGTACCATCTCCCATCCGGCTTGGCTTTATTTTATTTTATTTATGGGTTGTGTCACAATATCTGTCAATTTAACCATTTTTGCAGTAAAATATTTTTATACAAGAATCCATTTCATATTTAGGAGACTGAAGAAAATATTAAAAAAAAACATTGTTGTGTTTTGTTCTACCTCCGGTAGGGGTATCTCAAGATTTTGGGTGTTTTCCCACTTGCCTAATATCTAACCCTTCTGTGAGCTATTCCACTTTTTGAACACATTTTCTGACTTTACGCTCATGTTGGCTGAAATAATGAATAATCGTATCTCTTCAGGTATGCACAAATCCTTAAAATCAAAGTCTAAATAGCAATAAAAACACTTTTTTTGTTGAAACGCTCACAACTCTCAACATAAAATCTTGGGTCTTGAAAGCTCACGTCCGCACTCGTGTGAACACTGAAGTTTATTTTGAAAAGACGTGTCCAAAACTGATGCTAAGGGGCACCTGGAGCGTCATAGTTTGAAGCATAGGGCCACTGACCATGCGTCAGTATTTGATGAGTTGGGAGTGAGAATGTGTTTGTATTTCATAGCATGTATATGGAAGTAAACACAATATGTAGTGAGCAAAAGAAACATACTGAAAACAACAGAACTCTGCAAACTCTAATGCCCGGTTCAGACTACATGATATCAGCCTGAGCATAGCCCGACACGGCCGTCGTAGGGTGTCGACTCGGATCGGGGACGATAAATGAGTGTCGTGTGCGACAATCGATCGTTTTATCTTGTGTAGTGTGTCGTAGTACATGACAACCGACGCCGCGTCTGGGACGCTTCACAATGTCTCTACAGAAAGTCTAGCATGTTTGATTTTTTATAAACAGAAGCACAATGGCTACTTATTATGCAGAACTCCACCGCCGTTGTGTCTTTGCGCATGGAGCATCCCGTTGCGCACCCGCTTTCGCTTCTTCCTGTGAATTATATTTTTACTGTTATCCCCTGGAGCCTCGTGGGCCCTGGTAAGCCCGTGTATTAAGACGGCGGTGCCGGGAGAGCGTGTTTTGTCAGAACAGGGAATCGACGTGTAGTCTGTCATGTGTCGCGGCCAAGTTACGACAAGAATTTCTGACGGTCAATCGTCTAATCTGACAGAGTGACCATCGTAACCGTCAAAAATATCGTGTAGTCTGATCCCAGCATAAGAGAACAAAAGTGATTACCAATCCTACACATGGCAACGCAGCATGGCAGCAGAGGAAAACACCACTATGACCACCGGCTACATCCGATCCTACCAACAACCCATATCACACCACTGTATGCATGAAAGCCTTTTTTTCCCTTCAACCCTCAGCTTCCCTGACACTAGCAGAATTTGTTTCTTGTTAGGGGGGCCCTAGGCAATAGACGACCTTTTGGTTAATGGTAAAGTCTGCACTTCCTTTATCAGCCTGGCTTTAATGGCAAATGCAGTTATACAGTTATTTGAGCTCCAGAACATCTGAGTGTAATCGCTTTGATCCTAGGGTTTATGGTGTGTTCATGTTCAACATACTGTAGGTTCGATGTTGTGCAGAGGTCGGCACAGAAAACATTTATATAAAAAATAGCGCTGGTTTGGAGGTAAATTCATGTGCTCCCTTGGAAAAAATAACCTATGCTATAAGAGGTAGCCCACAGCTTTTCTATAGGATATGGGATCCATGGATCACTTATATAGAATCTTCCTAACCTAACCTTTCTATGGTATTTACTTAATTATTAATTATTATTCTCTATGTGTTGTTGTTTTTTTCTACATTTATTTAATGAATCAATGAATTTATTTATTTAAGGTTTCTATCTTACTACCATGAATTATATTACTGTAGTAATTATTAGTTTTAATTCTAACTAACTAATTAAATTATTTTGAACATTAGTTATTTCTTCTGTAACTTTACCTCTAGGGGTGGGAAGAAGGCTGGACCTGTCTCTGTTTGGGAGTGGGAAGCAATGTGTGTGTGTGTATATATGTATGTACATATTAAATGTTAAATGTAAGATATCATTTTTTTTGTTGTATTATGGCACCGGTGTTATGTTTTGTAAAGTTTGTTATGCTATGTTTGGAAAAAAACAAACAATAGCACTGGTTTGGGTTGCAAAAAACAGCCATAGTTTCAAAATCCATTAGTCTACCACATTTTCTAAAAGGGCATCACGTGTTTCTAAATGGGTTTCATGTGTCACGTAGGGTTATGGAAATTATTTGACATATCAGCCCCTTGACCCTAAAAAGAAAATGAGAAATACTGAACTGAAATAGTTCACGTGTGTATGGGTGTGAAAAGTGATAGAAGAATCTGCTGTGATACAAAAGTGCGTGTGTGTGTGTGTGCGTGCGAGTGTCTGCGTGTGTGTGTGTGTGTGTGTGTGTGTGTGTGTGTGTGTGTGTGTGTGTGTGCGTGCGTTAAAAAAAAAAAAAAAATAGCCCAAAGGCCAAATAACCAAACAGAAAAAAAGTCCAGATTCCAGATCCAATCTGAGAGTGTAATCTATTTGCTTCTCATTTCCCCATTATCCTGAAGGAAATACTTGTTCATTTCTTTATGGCTATGGACAATTAAAAAGAAATGAAATTGGCTGGTAGCTGTGTGTAGAGGGGATTGCAATAAGATGCCATGACATGAATAATAACACTATGGCTGGAAGTTTATTTTTAGACTCAAAATGTGCCCACAACTTAATGAGAGTTATGCTGCATGGCATTAAAAGCCAACACGGGGCTGTACTCACTGTTGCTGTAACTGCATTTTATTTTTTTTTAGGTTTATGGTTGGTTATTGGAAAACACTTTTTGCTTAACCCAGCGATAAAATACTGAACTAGACTCAAAATCCCATGAGGCAAGAAGACAGCGAAGAGGGCGAGAGCTCTGACTCATTAAGTGTGGATATGAGCTAGCACTACTCAATCTACAAGTTTTATAATGAGGCTCCCAGCTCGCTGCTATTCTCCAGTCTCTTGTCGAGTCAGTAATGAGACCAAAACATGCTCATCATACAGATGCCTCGTACGTACCGCTTAAATCAAAGCATTCATTCATAAGTGTCTGAGGCGTGCGTGGAAACATATGCACACACAAACTACAAAGAGGACTACAAGGCCTGTAATGTGAACAATCTGGGATACGACATACTGCACATAAACTACTCCTGAAGGGCAGAGATTAATAGACTTGTCAAATATACTGCATGTTAATGTTAGTGTATCAATAGATTATTTCTTTAAAAAGTCAAAGGAAACTCACAATTGTGACTTTGTAACTAAATAGATGTCAATTTTGTTGGTGGTTTCGCCATTATCTTTTAAAAATGTGGAGCGGTGTGGAGAGGTGGTCGTGTTGCTCTGGCTCTATCTATCTGACGTGGAGAGGAGGTCGTGTTGCTCTGGCTCTATCTATCTGGCATGGAGAAGAGGTTGTGTTGCTAAGGCTCTATCTGGTTGGCGTGTAGAGGAGGTTGTGTTGCTTGGGCTCTATTTGTTTGGTGTGGAGAGGAGGTCGTGTTGCTCTGGCTCTGTCTATCTGGTGTGGATAGGGGGTCGTGTTGCTCTGACTCTATCTATCTGGCGTGGAGAGGAGGTTGTGTTGCTAAGGCTCTATCTGGTTGGCTTGGAGAGGAGGTTGTGTTGCTTGGGCTCTACCACTTTGGCATGGAGAGGAGGTCATGTTGCTCTGGCTCTATCTATCTGGTGTGGAGAGGCGGTCGTGTTGCTCTGGCTCTATCTATCTGCCGTGGAGAGGAGATTGTGTAGCTCTGGCTCTACCGGTTTGGCATGGGGAGGAGGTCGTGTTGCTCTGGCTCTATCTGTTTGGCGACGCCTGGAAGCTGCTTGACCTTCTCACATATGTTCACATTATATGTATTATTTTTTGTCATATGGATTGTCTATGTTGTATTTTCATTATGTTGTTACTCTGTACACACGACATCTATTGTACGTCTGTCCATCCTGGAAGGGGGATCCCTCCTCTGTTGCTCTTCCTGAGGTTTCTTCCATTTTTTCTCCCTGTTAAAAGGCGTTTTTTTGGTTACGTTTTTTCTTATCCGATGAGAGTGTTGTGCTGTAAAGGACAGAGGATGTTGTATCCTGTACGGATTGTAAAGGCAAATTTGTGATTTGTGATTTTGGGCTATACAAATAAAATTGACTTGACTTGACTTGACTGTCCGTGCACCCAAGACCAAACCCTTTGCACTTGTCGTTGCATTTGTCGTTGCACTTGCCTAAATAAAATATGGCCCATTGGGTCGGAGACGGCAGAAAAAAAAAAAAAAAGTATTTCAGCCACCTAAAAGAAAGGCTAACCAAAAATAATCCATATCCATTTAAGTATACGCTATATTTAAATTATTTTCACCGCTTTATCTTGCCGTCAGACAAAAGCCGTAGCCTATAAATAAGTTTCACTTTCAGTTCAATTAGCCATGAGAAAATATTCTAAATATAGCGTAAACTTAAACACATATCAATTTTGTTTCTTTTAGGTGGCAGTACACTATATACTATATACAATACAGAGTGATATTGTGGTTTTAGCTGACGTGTGTCACCTCAGTTTTGATCGATGCTCGTTCATGTCTATGTAGAGCGAGCACAAGCGCGAGCAACAGGACGCTGACTGTTGTTGACTTAACGGCCACAGGTGTCGCTGTTAACAAGCAATTTGTGATTCTTACATAGAGTCCCTTTAATGCCTAATCAAGAAGATTTGTTGCCTAAACTTAACCAGGTATTTTTGTTGCATAAGTAAACATAGAGCAAACCTACATTGGAAGTTTATTTTTGAAAAGACACTATGTATGTAACGAGCGGAACCTGACACGCCGCCCCTGACACGTCCAAAACTGAATCTATAGAGGGGTACCTAGAGAGTCATAGTTTGAAGCGTAGGGCCACTGACCAAGCGTCGGTATTTGGCAAGTCAGGAGTGAGAATGTGTTGTGTTGGCTGTAGTCAGAAGAGTGCTTTTTTGCACCCTTAATCACACCCGACAGTGATGTCATAGCTGTACATTGTGACGGCAAAGTGAGAAGTTAAACCGCTGGAGGTCAGCAAAAACAAGATTTTCAGGGGGTGTAAAGTCACTCTTTAAATTGTCTCTCTCAATGCTGCGAATACGGTACACACAGACTGATATAGAGCACTTGTTTTTTTCATTCCTGGGGTGTTGAATGGGTCTGATGTAAAATGTATATGCTATGTATGAGCTGGCAAGCTTTGTTATGTGGGGTTGATGTTTCAATGGATTTTATTGATTATTTCCCTCTTATTGAAACACAATACCTGGCGTCCTGAAGTCTGTTCACATACATATTCACACAAACACACGCAGTACATGCAAATAAATCTCGCTCATGTATATGAAGGCATTTCTGTATCAAACACATGAGCACATGCACACAGAAGGGGAGTTTGTTTGTGTATAATCAAATGTGTAGCTGTGTGAAAGACTATGTGGAAATACGCAGGTGTTTTTCTTACAAATACACCTTCACACAGGCAGGACTTACCCTCAGCTGCTCTTGCTCACAGCTCATTAGTTGGCCTGAAATGTACAAGAGAAGAAACAATTAGCTGTTGACTCTGAAGTGCCCGCAATCCTTAAAAGCCTTCTTCAGCAGCCGCTGCCACGGACGAGCACCACCGTATTACATTACCCGAACTCATTCCTGATCAAGGCGATGGAAGCTAAGGGTAAACTGATCTGTAAAAAGACTTTAATCTAACGATTAAGACACAATCAGTTCATTAATGGAAAGTGTTGGTTTCACAAGCCTGAGAGAGGAAATAAAGTAAGTCAGCTAACACAACATTTGCATCCTGGAAAATATAGCTTCATTAGCCAGCTGTTCGCTAAACCCCTCCTCCGAACATCGATTGTCCGATCGTGTCTTAGCGACCGCAACTTGGCGCGCCGGAGGCCTTTCCCTTTTCCCAGTTTGTACCGGCTCGATTCCTCTCCTCGACACCTCTCCTCTCCTCGCGTCTTAGTCCCGCCTACGGGAGATGCGAGCGGAGGAAGCGAGGAAGAGACGCGAGGAGAGAGGAGGCGAGGAAATATATTTTTAGAGACATGAGACATCCTTTTCTGATGACAGCAGCAGCTGATCACAGCTGGATCAGCTGTCAGTCGGCTTTAACAGCTGTTTATGTCTGAACTAATCTAATACTTATAAAGATACACAGTCCTCACTGGAAGAGCAGCAGTGTTTTCTCTCTGTAACCTGTTACCTGTTTAACAAACTGTCTGTATTTATACTGTGGACTGTGTCCAGGAACTATTTCAGGCATAATGCACAATGGTGCACAATGCCTTAATATTATTTATTCATTATTAGCGTCTGTATTTATTGGTATTCTAACACTCGAAATTATTTATTAAGCCGAATGTTTCAGGGAAAATTGAAATGATGGAACTCCTATCAAACCCGATGCTCAGGAATTATCAGCGTCACCTGTGACTGAATGGAAATGACCATAAATGATGTAAAAAGTTTAAAAGACAGACCCTCCTTCTCTCTCTGACTTTAATTGTATCCTTAATAAAAGTTAATGGGGGAAAAAACAGATCATGAAAAGAAAAATATTTCTAATAATTGAAGAAAGTTGTTTGACGTTTGTTCGTTGTCATGTCTTATAAAGCTCCTTCAGCCGCGGTGTGTGAAGCAGAGATACCGCAGGTCCTTCTGGAACACTTTACCATCAACATGGTCCGTTTGTTATTCGGACTTACAATTAACACAGATTTTAACTAGATGGTGAATCAGAACACAACTAAACTATACAACTTTTAATCTGTGATGTTGACATGTATCAGATCAGTCCAATCGGCTGCAATCAGTAACTGATATCCAATAAGGGGGCCTGTCGATCGGTAAAAGACTTCCGCAAAGGATACACCGGTGGATCCTTGCTTACGGCTCCTCTGACAAGCCTCCTCGATGCTCAAGATGCATTTTAGGAATTGGGATGTCCTCCAAGATGGAGCGCTGAGATCGATTTCCGGGTCACAAGCCAGAGGATCGAGGAGACAAGGAGGTAAAAAAATCGGGAATTGAGATGCAGCTCTGGTCTGTCGAGCTTTGGATATCTCAACACAACAAAGAGGTGTGCATGGAGGAAGAGCGATACTTACGCTTCGTCCACACTGGGAACGTCGGGGGCGTGTGGCGGCTGCGTGATTCACTCATTGGGTGTTCACACCAGCTGCGTTTCATCTGCGTTTCAGCTGCGTGTCAGCTGCGCATGTCTTACGCACGTCTCTTCTAGAGATTCAAGGTATCGCCTATTTTTGACGCGAGCCACGCGGTTCACGGCAACAACAGACAGTGAAAATGATCTATTGACTGTATATGTACATCATACCAGCAACATTACTACAGTTTTGATGTCTAACTGTAGAATATGTCACGGACATGAAAAGAAAGTAAAGACTTATTTTTAAATAAACACTTCCTGCTTTCATTTCAAAATAAAAGCCCTCAACTTTTTTTTCTGTGGACAGAATTCCTTCATTTGTTAACATGAGGCTTTCATTCTGAAATATGTGCAGGACAGTGCTGTAGAACATACAGTGACTTGCATGGTTCCAAGAATGAATAAAGTACAGGGTTTAAATCAACACTTCCTGCTTTCATTTCAAAATAAAAGCCCTCAAGTTTTTTTTTCTGTGGACAGAATTCCTTTATTTGTTAACATGAGGCTTTTATTCTGAAATCTGTGCCGGACAGTGTTGTAGAACATGCAGTGATTTGGAGAGCTCCATGAATGAATATAGTACGGGGTTTTAATTATGGATTATTACTATTATTTACAAATTACCACACGTTTCTTAACCTTTCTCTGTCTAAAAGAAATATTAATGAAATGAAATGGCCATGATGAAAGGCAACATCCATGTAGAAAGAAAAGGCTGACAGCAGCAGCAGCAGAAACGCAGCAGACACGCAACTGAAACGCAGCTGGTGTGAACAAAAGACGCGTGAATCACGCTGCCACTACGCGACTCAACCATCACGCGCTCCTGACATTCCCAGTGTGGACGAAGCGTTAGTCCAAAGTGTTTTCAGATTTGTGTATTTCTGCTGTACAAGTGGTAAGGTAACACAAGAGCATAGGTCAGGAGTAATCAGAAGTATCTTATTAGGACCATCCATACCAAAGTCCTTGGCAATCTGTCCTGTAGTTGATTTTTTTTCCTTGGACATAAATGGAGGCCATTTCTCTGACATCACCTGAGAAAACTTTGGAGTAATTTTCTTCAGTCTTGCCAAAATCAAACTTATCTCTTCCTGCCACTTGGGGCCATAAAAACAGTGAAGTTGCTTAGATCAGCTCTCTTGTTCCCCCAGTCTCTACCCTGTGTTCCTCTCTCAGATGTACATAAACCCACTACTACGTCCACTGACCTCCTTAATCTCTACATGGAATCAACCTCTCTCTTTTGTTCATCATTGCCTTTCCTTTTCTCTTGCTCTCTTTTACACCTCCCTCATTGGTTTTGCCTATTGGAGGGGGGTGCGGTGCTGTGATTTCCATAGCATCAGCATTGATTTGGGAGAGAAAGGATAACCCTGCGAGGATTATGAAGGGAGAGATAATGGGAGGAAAAAAGGACGGGGGAGAAAATTGTTCTGATTGTATGCTGATGCTTTTCTGTGTGACCCCCAGAGAGACATGTTTCTGCATCACATTAACCCAGGACTAACTAGAGAGGGAAAGACAGAGAGAGCTAGTAATGTAGTTTTAACATTTGTTTTGTGTGTTTCCTCATTATATCAACTGAAGGGAAGAGGTGGGGGAATGTGATGCCAACATACTGCTGTATCAATAAACTTTTTTATTTCTTATTGATGTATAACAGGGGAGACAAGACAAGACACGACGCAACACGTCTAGCCAGCACTATTTGGCCCTTGTCAAAGTCACTCACATCCTTACGCTTGCACATTTTTTATGCTTCCAACACAAAGTTCAAAGTTCAAAATGTTGACTTGCTGCCTAATATATCCCCCCCACTGCCAGATGCCATTGTAACGAGATAGTCAATGTTATTCACTTCACCTGTCAGTGGTCTTAATGTTATGGCTGATCGGTGTTTCTATATATATATATATATATATATATATATATATATATAGTTCTGTAGTTCTTAAGATGGGGGTGGGGTGTATTAGAGAGGGTGCAGGGCCATAGTTGTGTGTATGTGTAGAGGAGCAGTTAGATTTTTTTACCTCCGCCAACGCCCAAAGCCCAGGAAGGAAGTTATGTTTTCGCCGGCGTTGGTTTGTTCGTTGGTTTGTTGGTTTGTTTGTCCGTTACCAGGATTACTCCAAAAGTCCACAATGGATTTGACTTAAATGTTTTTGATGGGTGGGATGTGGCACAATGAACAATTCATTCGATTTTGGTGGCGATCCAGATCATGATCCGGCTTCGGGAATTTTTTTTAATAACTCCGCTCAGTCTGTGCATTAACACCACAGGCTATAACACATGCGCAGTGTGACTGATGGCACATTCATGACACGTCACCCTGCCTCTTTCCTTCTGCCTGCAGAGAGAGGGACAGAGAGAGAGCGGGGGCTGGAGGGAGGGGGAGACAACTGTAGTTTCGGCGTTTTTTCACATTAAATTCTGTGAAATTACGGTTGAGGACCAAAGCACACTTGGTGATTGTTGGGAAGAGTAACGACAACGGTTTAGGTGAGTGTTGGAAAGAGTAACGACGATGGTTTAGGATTTATTCTTTTAGCCCTTTTTTTTCCTCTTTTTAAATTTTTTTTTAATTACATTTTTGTTTTTCCTTTAATGGTAAATGGACTTGCATTTATATAGCGTTTTTCTAGTCTTCTGACCACTCAAAGCGCTTTACACTACATGTCAGCATTCACACACTGATGGCAGAGGCTGCTAAGGTGACAACTTTGCCCATCAGGATCTAATCTAAATACTCATTCACACACCAATGGCTATGCCTTCGGGAGCAATTTTGGGGTTAAGTGTCTTGCTCAAGGACACATCGACAATGCATTACTTTTCTTAGGTATAAGTACAAACAGTGAATGAGAATAGTCTGCACTACTTCATAAACTACCGAGTGTCTATCATATGAGAGTAGTGAATATACAGGGGAGTGATTTCGGATACAGCCTCAGTGTGCACAATTAGTGTTTAAATATTTGAGGGTTATCAAAAGTTACAGCTGAACAGTAATTTGACAAAGTGCAAGGGTATGGACATGCATTCGCAAATCACTGTACAGATTTTCAAATCTGAATACAGCACAGTCCACATTCACAATTCTCCGTGTTTTTATTTCAACATTCCAATCCTGTTTTGGTTACAAATGAAAAGCAATCAAATAGAAATCAATGGTTGAGTGACCCAGCATATTTTCTAAAGTAATGTTTTTTCTGACAATACTTATACAATTACTATGATGATAAATATGCATACTCCTCTCTCTACATATTATGGCAATGGCATCATTTTCTTTTCCAGATATGCAATGTTACACTGGCACACTGGTCATAGGTAGCTACAACATATCTCAATAAGTAAGAAGTGCTTATGTTTGGGGTGACCCCGAATGATCGACTATTCAACGCTTTGATCTAAGTAGCCTGATTCGACCACCAATCTCACAGTCGAATTAGAGCAGAGAGTTCCATTTCCAACCACAAAAAGCAGGCCAGTAGTAAGTCCATCAATCTCCTCTGCTCTGTTTCAGTACTACGGACAGCGCCGCACCCACACACTCGCCACCTACACATTACAAACAATGCTGTCCCCTCATGGCCTGGAGAAATTGGATGTCCTATTGGAAAAAAGATTCTTATGCCAAGTGCATTTGTCACAAATAAAATCCAGTGGTTATATTTCTTTTCAAGTTGGGTAACAATGTGTTTGTTAATTGTTAATTCAATTCCATCCATATTCTCAGACTTTCATTCCATGTTCTCAAGTTTTATTCACTCTTTCATTCCACACCAAACAACTATAAGAACTAAAAGTAAGTAACTAGCAACCAGACTGCCGCAGGAATAGCTTCCTTTGCTTAGAGCATGTGACATTATTTTCACCTTGGTGCTTGCCGTAGCTCTGCAAGCCCCGATTGACTTGCTTCTGAAATTGTGCAGTTCCTCTAGAGAGAGAGAGAGAGAGAGAGAGAGAGAGAGAGAGAGAGAGAGCAGTGAGCACAACCTCGCCATCGAGAGAGGCCGGTTACAGGCAGACCTGGCTTCCTAAAGGGGACAGACTGTGCACCCACTGCACACAACATGAGGTGGAAACCGAGCTGCACTTGTTAACTATACACGCCAACTGTACCGAGACATCAGACAGATTACAAAGACATTTCGGAAACATGACTAATAAAAAAAATGTCCATACCTGCTGGGTGAAATACAGCAATGTGCGAACACAGCAGCAGGATTTTGTGAGCTGTCGTGACAGGAAAAGGGCAAACAATGGAATAAAACCACCATGAAGACTATTAATCATCTGCGTATTCCTGCACTGACCATCTGGACTGTGCTGATCTCTGTACATAGACATAATGTACATACAACAGATACCTTAAATAAATGTCTTAAAAAAGACAAGTTGCAGTGTTTACACAATTCGCACTTATTAGGGCCCGAGCACCTACAACGTCGGGCCAGCGAAGGCCTTACTGAAACTGTAGGAATTCTTCTTTTTCATACAAATGAATTGGCTTTTTGAGGATTTTAACATGCTCAAAAAGTTGGCCCACTTATCAGACGTGGTGAAAAAATTTATATTTTAAGGGTCTTGGGCTTGGCTGTTGAAAAATGGCTCGCTAGCGCCCCCTAGAAAATTGAAAAAATTGAGCCCCTCGCTCCGGTTTCACCTACATGTATGAAATTTGGCAAACAGATGTACCATGTGTAGATGCACAAAAAAGCCTCTTGGAGGTATGCTGAAAAGAGTCAGCCATTTTGAATTGAATGTGCGATTTTCGCCCATTTTCAGCGTTTTATAGGCCGTGTACTTTAACAAACTCCTCCTACAGATTTAATCAGAACGACTTGAAATTGGGTCAGGACTATCTTAAGACCTTCAGGATGAGAAGTTATTCAAATGGAGAGTTTTCACTGAACCACCTGACCATGGCGTGGTGGCCATTTTGAGCCATTCGCCATGAAACAGGAAGTTGTTGTAACTCCACTGTACATAGTCCGATCTGCCCCAAATTTCTCAGGCATGATGAGGGTCCAGTCCTGAGGACATTTGCATGCAAAAATAGACTCATAGCCCCGACCCAAGTCGTTATCCCCACCCCCTTTCATAACTAATGGACCGTTTGTCGTAGAGTCTTGTGACAAGTGTCACTGCACTAATCAGTGTTCAGTGTACCTGGCCGCGTCGATCGGCGTCCCGCCAGTACCCCCGACGCGCGGGAAGGTGCGAGGGCCCATTCATTGCTGCTCGCAGCTTTAATTTGTATTCATATTTTCTAACTGCAATGTCTACATTGAGAGAGAAAGAGAAAGAGAGAGAGAGAGATGGGAACCATAGAGCAAAGCCCCTGTGAAACACTGTACACCTTAGCCATGCAGAAAATGCTGGAGTAAAGAAAAATGCCAATAAGTCTGCTGATTAAAGCCAAACGAGCCTGACAGGAGGCAGGAGAGAGAAATGACACGGGGATTATAAAGGGGGGGGCTGGATCTCACACCAATAGCTACAGAATCATCCATTCGGTCACAACAGCTGGCTGCTGCCAAGCAGATGTCAATCCATCAATGCATTGGCACCGAATCATTTGCTTGAGCTCAGTTTTGGGGAATGACTCCGTTCTGAGTATTATGAAAAGGCTAGTGAGAGCCCTAGGTGTTCCCTGAATGGGGTTTTATGGCAGATAAGAGCTCTCTCTCTCTCTCTCTCTCTCTCTCTCTCTTTGATCCAGTCACATGGGTTTTGTGGAGGCAGTTGCACGCTTTGATTTACCTTGCACAGGAGCTGAATTCTTGTGATGTCACACAAGAATCGCGGGATCACACATTCCACGAAAATCTATCTTCTTAGGCTTCGAGTAATGTGTTCGTGGCCGGCATGCCAGATCACAGACCAATGAGCGTCCCATGAGCAGCTACTGGCAGCTACAGGCGTGGTTTAGGTGTGTGAGACGAGATGGAGAGGCGACTGTTCATTCTCAACAACAATATCGGCTCCTGAAGAGGTTAGCGTAGATGCTACAATAGCATCAGTTCTATCAGAACTGGAGAGTATTTCTTCTTTAGAAGAAGAGCAAAGAACGGCACTGTAGGCTTTTCTCAACGGAGAAGATGTTTTCACTCGTTTCCCGACTGGCTTCGGTAAGAGTTTGAGTGACAGATGGTTCATCCAATCACCTGCCAATTATTGTTTTTGAAAGAACCTGCCCTTTTCCAAACAATTTCTAATGAAGGCTTCTCAGATGGTTCTGTGTAACAAACCATATCTGGCAGGTCAGGTTACTCTTTGATGATGTTTATGGTAAAAGCAAAACTGGTCCTTGTTTTATATAAATCATAACAGAAGTTATCTCAAGACGCTTTAATCAATGCAGCTGTCTACAAAGGCAACGTAACAGCTTGTGTTAATACATGTTAAACCTAGTCTGAAACGTGTTTTTAGGTTTCGATTCTATTTTCTACCATTTTACACGTGTGAATGAGTATTGTGCTCTGAGCACTGGCAAAACATGGGTGACCTACACTCAATACTGTCCCTGAAGGCATCCTGTATAGACACTGATGGAGCACTGGAGCTGCCGCTGCTGCTTACACTATATCTCCAGTGTAAACACGGTGTCAGTCAGGCGGCAGGTCGCAGTAGTGTGATTGATGGTAGGCTAGGCGATATCTTGGTGCTGCTGTGGTATTTCTGTAGTAAAATATTAAGGATGCGATTTTAAAGCAGAGGTTTAAAGACTTTGTCTGCGTGTGTGTGTCACAAGTCCAAATCATGTGACCCGAGTCCGCACCGCTGAAAGCTATTGCATACCTTGGGCTCTATTTTTGTGCTGCTGTATGGTGAGGAGTGCAGCTCCGTATCACCAAACTGGCATTTCCCTGGAGTGCACTGAGGTTATTTCCTCAACTGCGCTGATTTGATACCTTGGTGACTCACCATGTATCCCAGGTTGTCTGCTGCGCACAGGCTTGGAGTAGGTTAACAACTCAGTACAAACAACGCACATGTCATATTTGTATCACTTTATTTGGTAAACCTACATAAACCTTTCTAAAATCACACATCTTTATCTGTATACTGTACCTTTACCTATACCTTAAACTCTTCACAGGAATCATAAACTGAGCCATGTGTTTAAAGGGGATACAAGTAACACAAGTTATTGGATTGTCAGAGCCATTTATTCTTCTGTGTTCTATTTCCTTTTCTTTTCACACAACCAGTCCGTAATGGAGACCAAGCTCTAACAGTGATGATGATATTTTGCTTTGCACAACATAATGGTGAGTTTTCTCCAACTTGCAGTGTGTTTGGAGTAGGGTCTTACTGTTTTTATTTGTTTACAGGGCCGCTACTTTCCAGATGCATTTATTCAGTTCAGATGGCTTGTGTTATCATCAATGCACAAAGGTACCCTTTGGCGACAGTTTGTGACAAACCTGTGCCTGCATTCAACCAACTCCAATGTAAACCCACCCATGGCGTTATTTGACGGTGGGAACAAGTGACGTAATATTAATAGTGTGAAAGTCCACTAAGGGCTGGAGGGAGCGGTGGTGGATGGGTCAACAAACACAAGACTTTCAACCAAGAGACTGCTGTCACGAGTGAAATTAAAAGTAATGTTTACTTATTTTGTCAGGTAAGTCTTTAGTCACGGGAGTCATTGATATCGTCAGTCCCATGAGTGACGGGAGTCGTTAGTCACGTGACTCGTTATCATCAATGTTGTGACTCGTTATTCATGTAAGTCAAATCAGTAAAGTTTACGTCAACGAAGACCATTTCCTAACCCTACCTGGTTGTGTTGCCTAAACTTAACTTCCTTTGACACAAATGACACTTAAGTGTCCAAAAGGAGACTATGCATGTAACGAGCGTATCTTGACACGCCGTCCCTGGTCAGTCAAAAAGTGATGCTAGAGGGGTACCCCGTGTGTCGGTCTTCGATGCCGACCAACACCCCATGGCTCTACATTACAAAGACATTGACCACGGTTGTTGCAATTTGTTACAGTGGGTGGAGCCCAATCAATGCATGTCCTGCCACGTGACAACATTGACTCAACTACGCTGAGATTATTTACAGCAGCCCACTTACTTCTTTATTACCTAGGCCGCCACAGTGGAGAAGCGGGGGAGCCCCAGCCCAGGTTTTGTCACGTCAGTCTCAATAATATCATTAATCCCGTGAGTCACTTGAGTCGTTAGTGAAGTTAACGTCAACCGCGACTAACCCTACCTAAGTGGTTGTGTTGCCTAAACCTAACTTCCTGTTAAAACAAAAGTTTATTTTGAAAGGACACTATGCATGTAACAAGTGTATATTGACAGGCCATTCCTGATCCGTGACTAAATAGCCATGAGTTATTAAAGACTTTTCAACTTGAGTGCCTTGGACTTCTTCAAGAACTCTAAACTTGTAGGATCCCCACACTAAAGAGCACCAGATGGACACTTTTTTCAAATCCAAGCAGCACATTTTTGTGACTAAACTCCTGCTAATGATGACAAAATCATTCGTGAAATGTTCATTTCTGACAGCGAAATATCAAAAGATGCATCACAACTCTAAATGTTTTGTTCATCACACAACATTATGTCTTATAGTGTACAAGTTTGGTTTTGGTTTGTAAGCCAGAAGAGGAAAAAACATGGGTCAATGCATAGGTGACGTTGACAACACATACATTTCATCATCAAAACTAAAAATATTTTGTGTAAGTCTAAAGTGGCTATTGTTAACTGTATCCAAAATATCTGTAACACTTCCAAAGGTTGTCAGACTACAGAAAAGATAAATGTTTGGTTATTTTTAAACAATTAAAATATATTTGCAGGTAAAAGAGTAGCATTAATGTGTGAGCAGAACAGGATTATTGATTTAAAAACAATTTATATAAACTGTACATTAGTGCAGTTAATAGCAATTGTACCATGTTCACTGTGTGCAACGGACAATGTAAAGAGACCATTAGTGTATGTTACACACCATTTCTCATCTCATGTTCATGCAGCGCTCATGCAGTTTTCACCAGTTTTCTTTTTTTTATATAAGATATTATAGGTAGGGGAGAGTGTTATATAGGTTATTTATGAATGTATGTAGCACACCACTCTAAAACCTGCTGGGAATGAAAGCTGGGAGGCAGGGATGGAAACAGAGAGGGGGTGGAAAGCAAGAATGAGTGAGAAGATGCTGAATAAGCAAGAATGCTTGCAGCCCCAGTGGGGGACTGTACCTCAACCACTGCAGTCAGCTCATAACAGACTGTGAGAGAGGTTGAAAGATGGAGAGAGGGAGGGAGAGAGACAGAGAGAGAGAGAGAAATAGAGAGGGGGGGAGGGTTTAGGAGATATATGAGGACAAACAATACCCACTAAAGCCCTGCCAGCGGCTCCTAGAGGCTGCAGTGTTCCCTGCATGTCACAAGGATTGCATGAAAAACATGTAGTGGCAATTATGCTATTCTTAGAGTCTCTGGTTGTAGATATACGGTAGTTAAGGATAGGGCCATTGAAATCCCCTTGCTGCCTTAAAGTAAAAGGTCCATTGAGTGGGCCATTGGGAAAATGTGCCATTGGACTTAGTCCTCGGATCTTGGGACCATGAATATACACATCAAACTTAATTTAAATACAGCCATTGGCTTTTGGGAGCTGTCATGGTGTTTTGTTGATCAAGATGGTGCTGATAAAGGAATGGTCAGGGGGCTCACCGAAATGTGCTGGATTTGGGTAATGATGGTTAAGATATTGTAACCCTAGTTCTGTTAGCACAGGTAGAGCCCTCTACTGGACTATTTGGGTAATACTCTCCTCGAATCACAAGCATGCATTTGACCACTGAAAAATTACATAAACATAGACGTTCAATCAGGACGTACCTACCCGAATATCTGCGGACCCCACATGGCAGCCCACAGCGCTCTTTGTCATCTTCCACCCTCTTCAGGAAGCGGCACGAGAGTGACAGGGCCTTGGTAGATGGCCGCTAGTGCTTATAGAACTAGGGTTACAATAACCCAAACATTGTTCTAACTCACACAGGCTCCACCCTCCGCCCTCCACTGGACTCGATGGGTACAGGAACATGCAAGTGTATCATGCCCTGAAGGTACAACACAACTGACACACCCCACACTTTTCTCCAGTCCTGTGTCATTCCAGCGAGCACAGACCCCAACTTGGTTAGGCGTAAGATCAACAGGGGTTGTGGAAAATACACCATTCTCTGGACTTGGCGATGACGATAAGGTCTTTGAGATAAAAGAAGACACTCATGCTTCAGTCACACTGTGACCACACATCTGCTGAAGGTGCTACTGAGGGCATAGCTGAACGGCAGTTTGTTAAACTCGTAGGCTATCTCTTGAAAGGCGAAACACGAGAATTTCCTGTGTTTCGAAGCCATCTCAACCTGAAAGTATGTTTCTTTTAATTCGATGGTGGTGAACCAATTGCCCGGCTGCACTAGTCCCAGTAACTACTTGATGGTTAACATATGGAACGTCTTTAGGATGCAGAGATCTAAAATAGCTTTGAAATCTCCTGTTTTCTTGGGAACCAGAAAGTACATGGAGTAAAACCCTTTCAGTCTGTCGTGAGTGGGGATGACAGACACAGCCAGTTTCTGTAACAGGTCCTGGATCTCTGCTGAGAGGTAATCCATCTCCATCTGGGAGGATAGATTCACCTCCTTAATGCCCATAAACGAAGGAGAGATCGCTGTAGAACTGGAAAAAATAACCCAGTCTCAATGCCCTGTCTATCCATTCAGTTAACACACAGTTGTGTTGCCACTCCTCATAATACTAGTAATTGCCCCGGCTCACTGCCTCCATACTGGAGGTAGGGCAGAAATGCCTGTTGTGTGTGTGTGCGTGTGTGCGTGTGTGCGTGTGTGCGTGCAATGCATGCATGTGCGTGTGCATGAGTGTGCGTGACACTGGGCAGCCATGAAACATCATATCCGGTTCATGACAATTTAACAAGACGTCATGGACTGCCGGAGAGGTGGAGAGGAGAGGAGAATGTGCTCTTTGAGAAATGTAATTCATTTAAATCAAAATATTCTTCACATTTTTAACAACGTTACCAACATCAGCTTTATTAACATCAACAGGAAGGGAATGAGGAGGCGGGGATGCTCTCTCTCTCATTTTGAAATGCTTCTGTCGAGGCAGCCTGGGAAGGGGAGATGCTTGGGCCACGCTCCGTGCTGCCAAGGCTCTCTTTTCCCCCACCGTCATGTTGCTACGCCTGGCCTCAGCTCTTTTCTGATGATGAGCGAGCAGCCGGTGGCAGCTATAAGCTGTGTTTTCTCCTCATCCAGACGTTAAAAGCTCTTAGTGACAGATGAAATCGATTCAAAGAGCCCTTCCGTGGCGATGGGGGCTCCCAGGAGATCCTATCGGTTCTTCCACGGAGCAGCCGTGAGTCCCAGTAACACATGGCGAGAGCCCACAGTGGCGAGAGCCATCACAGGACCCTTGGCTGCAGAATAGCTGATGCTACAGTCCAGAATATCAGTCAGAGATGGCGGGGCAGGGGCGTTAGGCTGGTAAGGCGAAAGGCCCAACACACACAAGTTATTAGCAGCTGCAGCGAGCTGCGCTCCAAGTTGAAATATCTTGTCAAAATATTCCAGTGTATCCCTGTCACACAGCAGCGGCGGTAGAAGTTTCCTGATCTCTGACACGAAAAGTGAAGGTCTCGTCTTCAGTGGATGCTGGCAGGACGCCTCGATACACTGCAAGATGTCTGGTAGTGGAAGCGAAACGACAGCCACCTAAGCAGGGCAAGCTGGGCCGTAAAACCAGTGCGAAGACCGCTCGATCTCAAGCTCTGGCCGGTTCACATCATAGCGAAGCATTGTCGCGAAGCATCGTAAACGATTCCACTGCTGCTGGAGTCAAATCTTGGGCAGCGCTTGGCACACCGCTCTCTTTGGCCTGCATTGTGAAGATCCGTTCCCACTCCATCCATGGAGATGAGCAGTCAGTGGGCAAATCACTGGTCCGAACATATTCGGGTGGGCACGTCCTACACTTATGCATATTTTTGAATGGGTGTATACGTGCTCGTGATTAAAGGAGAGTATTACCCAAAGAGTCCAGTAGAGGGTGGAGCCTGTGTGAGTTAGAACTAATATTACCCCAACATTACCCCTAGGTCATGGCTTCCTTATGTCCAACAGGTTTAAGCAAGCAGCAAAGGTCTGATTTTGCTGGCAAAGAACTAGTTAAATGTTCAACAACCAGCTTCCCAACCTACTGTTAAACGAATAGTGAGGAAATGTTTCAGTGCATTATACTGAGAAAGCCTTACCCTCATTAGCTCCACTCACATAGCAGCTGTATCCTTCTTTTCTCTCAATCTTGTCTGCCTTCCTCTCTTGGCCAAGGAAAAGAAAAGGGGAGCATACTTTATAGTGACAGGCAGAGCGGCCAAATACCAATAGAGAATACATCAGCTTGGCAATTATTGGATTATCTCACGCTGATATCATTACCGCCAAGCATTCACTCCAATCATTGATTGCATTTTTCAATTTACTTCACCATTAATGCGAGTGGCCCGACCGAACAATCTTCTGATGAGTCCATGGCTCAGTCGATAAGTCCCGCCCCTCAGGTACTTGTCAAAGGGTGTGTGTGTATGTGTGTGCGTGCATGCGTGCATGTGTGTGTGTGTCCGTCTGCAAGCGTGTTTCTGTGTGCCTGTACAACAAATTGTGTTTTATAGAATACTAAGAAGTACAGGAGTTTCTCATTCTCTGTGATACTTAAGGGGCTACCAATTACACCCAGAGAGACAGAAAGAACAGCGTGGGCCTACTAATTTTTAAAAATTGACCTAAAGGTAAATCGTAACCTCTTCATGAAGCAAGTCAGCATAAAGTGGGTTAAACGGGGCTAAGCTACAACCTGAGCTGGATTTGTTGGACAAGACACAGATCATTTCGCTCTTTTTCGGTTTTTTGTTGACCTTCACAAATCTTAGACCAAAAGCAGACCAAAAGCAGCAAAGGTGTTGTCTGTCAGCTACACCATGTTGGTTGGGTTAGCCCTTGAATGTATTGACAGGTTTTCCAATAACAAACATTCCAGCATGCATGTGCAGCAGGGGGGGTTGAAAAAAGGTTGCCATAATTAATGTCCATAACTTAAAGGGACTGTTTTAAGAATCAGAAATTGCTTGTTAACAGCGACACCTGTGGCCGTTAAGTCAACGAAAGTCAGTGTCCCGTTGCTCACGCGCACTTGTGTTCGCTCTACATAGACATGAATGAGCATCGCTCAAAACAGTGAGGCGACACACGTCAGGTAAAACCACGATATCACTCTATATTTCACCTGCTTGTAATGTTATATCTGACCAGACGAAGGTCTCCATGAATCACTGCTGATCCTAGTGTTGGCTTTTCCTGCCTCAGCCTCCCGACCGCGGCCGGAGGGAACAGAGGAGACATTGGAGTTTTGGTCGGAGACGATAGCGTTTCTCTCTGCAGAGCCCCGTCACTTCACAAGACACGGGAAACCTCTGTTGGTCTGGAGGAGCTGCAGCATTTATGTCTGCACAAACATCCACTGTACATTCACTAGATATTCTCAGAGCTAAACTAACTCTTCTGCAGTGTGCAGCGTATGCACGTGAGAGTGGAGCAAGAACGAGCGCGTTGTGTGAGTTAAGGCAAGGCAGGCAGAAGAGCAGCAGAGACTCCGGCCCTGGAGGCCAAAGCTACGGTCTCCGCTGCGTCCTCCGACTGCGGCCAACACTGTTTAACAGACGGGCTTCACTAGATACAACTTTGCGGTTTTGGTGCTTCCGTGTAGATTGTGTTGGAGTCTTGTCTGAACAGCGTAGCCACACGCAAATGCGCATGGGACACCGACCCGGATTGAGTTATACGTGTAAGAAGTTACAAACAGTCCCTTTAAAGGTGATAGTGGTTATTCAAAATGCTGAACATTGTGGTGGCCACAATGATATTTTACATGGAGATGCATCAAGATGCATCGAGAATCATTGGGGCAAGTGAAGATTCACACCTGCAGTCAATACATATCGGCCGATATATCGATATTGAATATCAGAATCTGCATCGGCCCCAAAAATCCTTTATCCACAGGAGCCGCCGCTCTCTCTCTCTTGCTTCACCACTCACTCCCCACCTCTGCTCTAAATGACCTACGCTACACTTACAACAACTGGCACTAGAGAGGGCCAGTTGCATTTTCACGTCAGCCACCGTAGTTCTTCTACATACACGGGAGAGGCTTCAGTTGCTTGCAATCTGCAACGTCGCCACTAGATGCCGCCAGATCCTACACACTGCAATGCAAAAGTGGTGGATTGATGTAAAAACTGAGACATGTCTGCAGAAACACAAACAATCAAACCATCATTTGCAACAGGTCACAAGAATGTGTCTACTGTATGTAAATATACATTAGGGAATTTTTAAAATGTCTGAACAAATGACCAATGCTTTTAATTTTTGTAGAAAGGACGGGCTCACAATCCACCGTTTTGGCACAGCTCCTTTATCTTGGCTCGTCAACACATCTTGAAACAGAGAAATATGGACGTGGTTTGGATGTGAATATGAAGCTCTTTACCCACCCGCTCAATGAACAATGCTGTCAGATGCTTCTCTTTTTATTTCCCGAATGCATTGCAGGGCACTGTTACAGAAATGTGCAATATCCTTGTCATTGCTCTGTGCCTGAAACACAGAAGCTGAACTCAAATCCAAAGGCATCATCATTGTATGCCGACAGTATGGTTATTAGCAATACGGCAATATCATTATGTCAATTAGGGAGCAATTAATGTGTAGGAGTTTGAATAGTTATTAGAGTTATTACAGAGTTATGTGTACTGTACGTGGCAGCCGTATTGCTTCATCATGTCCCATCTTTTTGTTAAATATGTAGGCTGTATAGCTGTATCTTAGACTTGCAGTGGAAGAGATCTGTTCTATTGATGTTGATTCTGGGTTTTTTTTTGGGGGGGTGGGGGGTTTGCCCATGAGCCCCTGTGCATCGGAAGCTGGTAAGGTAAACGGTATCGGATTGATGTTGAATGACTGACAATACCCCTCATCACAGTCACATAACATCTGATCCACTTCATGAAGGAGCATCAGTCACAGCTGGTTACATAGAAGAAAGGGCATTGGGGGATCCAGAGCCATACAAAGAGAGAGTCACGAAAACCTAAGTTCAAAATGCTTGATCGTCACGTGATTCATGTAGACTTCAGATAGTTCCAGGAAGTGAACCACTATGGGATATGTATGCGGGTAGACAAAACTGAGTTGTTGTTGTGTGTGGGAAGTAAACTCACGTCACTCTGTCGGCACATTTCGAGGCAGACCAGTTTGTCATGACCAAAAAGGGCAAGACTAGGTTGAGAGCAGATGCTATTCCCACCATCTTTGTGCATCGCCCTGTTGCCAGAAAGAGGAGGGCCCTTGCACCACGATGCACCCCTTGACCTGTAAAAAGTATGAACTCCTAATAAGTATAGTATCATTTCTTATTTTGAAGTGATAGCATATTATTTCAACATTTTAAAATGAATAGCTCAGTGTCTTCTACTTTCATCAGTTTCAAAGATTAAGGAAAGAAGGGATGAAGAGAGTGTTGCTAACTTTATCCAGTAACGTTTCCTAAATTAGGTTCATCTGTTATCTGTTAATGTTCCTTAAATCTACTAATTCAATCCACTAACATGCTTGAATCTATACAGCAGGTGGATAAGGTCACATTACTGGGACTAACTATAGAGTAGTTGTTATAGTCAATTGTCATGGGTAGAGCACATTGACACAATTGTCAGCGAAATGGGAAATAGCATCTCTATGGCAAGAAAATGCCTTCCGTATGTTCCTGCACATATTCTGGGACAAGTACTTAAATCTTTAAGTTTAAGCCACCTGGACTATTGCTCACCTGTATGGTCTTCTGCACCAAAAAGTGTACTGCGGAAGCTACAAATTGCCCAAAACAGAGCTGTAAGACTAGTCTCACAGTGCCCCATGAGAACGAACACACACAGCATGCATCATAAACTGTCATGGTTACCAGTAGAGAAAAGACTCGCCTTAAGCACAGAGACATTCTTTAGTAACAGCATTTATTCTACTAAACCCGAGTTTGTACACAGTCAAATTACCAAATGCAGGGACGTTCACAGTCATTTCACTAGAACAGCTGGTGATGGCCAAATCATGTTACCTCACCCAAAATCGAATGCCTTAAAAAAGACGGTCATTTATTGTGCCATCAATCATTGGAATAGCTGCCCTCTCTACATCCGTCAATCCTCTAACAAATCCTCATTCAAATACATTACTGAAGCAGCTGATCGATAGTCCAGTGTTGGTCATGTATGGTTTTTCTTTTGTTCCTTTTTCCCTTATGACGGGCCTTGAAGCTAAATGGTTGTGAAAGATGTGTATGAATGTGAAATTTATATATGTTTGGAGAATTTGAATGTTATTAGTGTAACACAAATATGATGTTGTGTACAGTATGTATGGGATAAGTGTAATGTACTTGATTTCGGACCCCAAGAAGACTAGCTGGTATCAGCTAATGGGGATCCTTTTTCAATATTTTTTTTTTTTTTTTAGTGCGAAGAGACATAACAGGTGAGGAAATACAAGACATTGGGTGACATGGTAACAGAACAGTAACAGAAAAGTAATACTCTGGGGTTAGTCAGTTGATTTGGTGTGTGTGTGCATGCGTGTCTGTGTGCATTAAAGAGATGCAATTAAGGTATCAGGGGTGTAGAGGTGTGTACGGGTGTTGTGCTGTGTCATGAAGGGACAAGCGCAGTGAGGATTGGCCCCAAAGCTTTCTGGAACAGTTCTGTGTTATGATTAATGGATGCAGTAAGTTTTTCCAAAGTGATGTGTTCCACATAGAGGTCCATCTATACTGAGCTGTTTCGTTTTTTTCTGCTTTTCCAATTGAGGAGGATTGTTTTCTTGGCGACAGTGAGAGTGATGCGTATTGTGTTTATATAGTAGTTTGGAAGTGATGGGGAGAGTGGAATGAAGGACAGTTTTTTAGTGACTTCTTTCCAAAAGTGTTGTACGGATGGGCAGTGCCAGAATGCATGTAAGTAGTCGTCCAGGGCGTTGGGGGGGTCATAGTGAACATATATTTGAAATGGAAATGCCCATTTGATGTTTTTTTCAATGTGAAGGGAGTTCTGTGGTTTATTTCTTTTAACGTATGAGTTGGAGGTTGGGTTTATTTGTCATTGAGAATGTATTGTTGTAGATTCAGGTCCAACGTGTCAACGTCTATTGTTGTGGATAAATCTTTTTCCCATTTCGCAGTGAGGAGAGACATTGTTTTGCCTGTGTTGATGAATTTGTACAATTTGGAGGTGGTTTTGTTGAGTGTTGTGAGATTTATTATTACATCTGTTAGTGGTGATGTTTTAGTTTAACTTGTGTGTTATTACTGATTGGAGTTGTAGATACTATGGAAATAAGAATCGTTGTTTATTCTGCAGTATTGAGTTAGGTCTTCGAAGGGGATGAAGGCTGAGTTTTGAGTTATGTGTTGAAGCTATGTGATACATGGAGATGAAATTCAGTGGGTTTTGTTTTTGTTGTTTTGAAGAAAAATCTGGGTTGTTCCATATTGGCGTGTATTTACAGGGTGTGTGTTGAGTGTATGGTTTTATGAGCTTTTATTTGCCTGGAAATAATTGAAAAAGTGTGGTGCATCTAGTCCTCCGGTATTTTTTGGTGTTTTCTAATGTGGTCTGTTTAATTCTAGTTTGTTGTTTTTTCCAGTAAAATGTTGCCATTGTTGAATTTAAAGAGTTAAACCATGTGGGAGGTTGGCATACTGGGATCATCACATCATCTATTGTTTTGGTGAGTGGGTTGAAATTTAAGTGTACAAGTTGTGATAGCTTGGGGGAAATATTAATACCTAGATATTTTATGGTGTCAGAGGTGGGAGGCATAGGTGGAGGTAGGGCTGCCGCATTCCACCTCTATATAGAGATTGGTAGCATTGTCAATGTGGACCAGTTAATTGATCAGTTTGAGAATTTGGAGTATTTTCTAAAAAATGTTCATTGTTTCTAGTTGTGAGGTTTGTGGGTTCTGTAGGTAGAGTATGATGTCATCAGCATAATCCAAATTACATTTTCATTTTCACATACTAGTAGGGGCGTTCTATGACCAAATTGAAATTAATATGAAAACAGCATTTTACATTTCATGTCCAAAGATTTAACCTGCTGTACAGTGTACAATATTTGAATGCAATGAGTGAAACAGTGCCCCCAGTCTACATTTACATGTCACCACCATGCTCTTTTGCTGTTTGGGAAGTGAAGAAAGCGAAGAAGTGACATCTTAACTGAAGAAACACTGAATCTGTAAAACCCTCAGACCCTGACTGGTGTCCACATTCCCAAAATCCTATTATTTTGTCAGAATAGTCTAATCCATTTAAAATCAGTCCCATCATGATCTTTTGTTCCCAGCACAATCATTACCCAGTCGTTTCGAAACAGTCGTGTTTAAAGAGCTATAAAAAATGTAAAATAAATGTAACTTTTCAGTGACAGTAAGGGAGTCAGGAGGATAATACCAAGTAAAGCAGTGAATGGGTGAATAGAGGGTATGAATTGCTGAACAAGGTAAGTAAATCCAAGACCCGGCGAGAGTGCAGCCACACAAATAGGGCTTCCAGGAATGATTGTGAGGTCAGAGGACCAATGGAAGCTACCGCTCAACAATAGTACTCTGTGAACCCCACCTACCACACACATACCACCACCAGCCACTTCCAATCTTTTCACAGAGCTATTGATCAACCAATAGTCTGGAATGGCAGTGTTTTAACCAGAGAAGGAAGCTGACAAATAGTTTGAGTGCTGGCTGCTGAGGTCAACTGTCAAAACATCCTCTTTCCCTTTGTCTTTATTTGTTTGAGATTTTTAGGGACAAGTATTATCTAAAAATATTATTGACAAGTATTATTTAAAAATGTTCAATACTTGTGCCAATACTATACCTGAATTTTGGTATCGATACCAAAGCAAAACTTTTTTATGTACCTTCCTTTGAGAAATATATGCATTGTTCTGCAAAACTCTGTTATTTTATATTTAAAGGTCCCATATTGTGCTCATTTTCAGGTTCATACTTGTATTTTGTGTTTCTAGTAGAACATGTTTACATGCTGTAATGTTCAAAAAACCCTTTTTTTTCCTCATACTTCTGCAGAGTTTCTGAATATGGGCTGTGGGTATTTCCCTGTGGATTAAGGGTTTTGATACTTTCACAGTATTTATATAGGATTTAAGCCCGCTTTATAATTAAAAAAATGAAAATCTCACTTTTTTACAATATGGGACCTTTAACAAAATAAGGCAAACAATCCAAATGCATAATTTTCTTTATTATTTTGTCTTAACACAAAACAACTGTACACGAATGAATAATTGAAGTAATTTTGGAGGCAAGGGTCTCAAAATTAAGCTTATTATTTTCTATATATCTGTATTGTAAATTTTGCCTTTAAATATTGAAAGGTGAGAAGCAACACAGACAATGCAGACGGTGAACAGACAGCAGATGTAGCGTATGCTGTATAGCTTTGCCATGCATACCAGCGCTGGTTGCAATTTTGCAAACTGTACAGTTATAGATGAAAAGAATGCCCAATTCTGAACTCCGTGGTTCTGCTCCTCCTATACATATCTGAAAAAAATAATAATAATAATTTAGGTCTCATGTACTTATTTATGCAATAGGAAAAACAATACTTAAACTGCTAATTTTGTCAAGGAAGTCATGGGGGGGCTAAATGTGCTGTCTCATTACTGGCACTGGTGAGATGATTTAGTGAAACTAAATTAGAAACATTGCTGGAAGGGGGAGGTAATGAGTCTAAGAGAAAATAAATTATTCAAAAATAAATAAATAAAAAGAATCAAAGTGAAACAATCACAACAGAAAAACAACAGACAATTTTGTTAATGAATGAGGACAGGGGAAATTGAGAGGGGTAAATAAATAAATAGGTAGGCGTGAAAGAAAACTATGTAAGTAATTGAGTAAGCAAGTGGGTTGATCTTGTGATACCTAAGATATGCGTATGTACAGTATGTGTATGAGGAGGAAAAAAGTAAATAGATAAATAAATGATAATCATTATTATCACATCGCTTATAATACTAATAACACAAACAACAACAATAGTAATGAAAATAACAAAGGGGGGACAAGCAGGGCCCGATGATGGTTAAACAAGTCAACTTATTTGTTTGTTATTGCCTTCAGCCTTGTAATGTCTTCAGATAATAGGTGGAGCCACTGGGGTACCTGAAGGTTAAGTCTATTCTAGTTGAGTAGAATGGCTTTCTTACGCCCGGGACACACAGGGAACATCAGGAGTGCGTGGCGGCTGCGTGATTGACGCGTCGGGTGTTCATTTCTGCTGCTGCAGCTGCTGCTGTCAGTCCTTTCTTTCTACAAAGAGTTTGCCTTTTAATGGCCATTTCATTTCATTATAAATATTATTTATATTTATTTTAGACAGAGAAAGGTTAAGAAACGTGTGGTAATTTGTAAATAATAGTAATAATCGACAATTAAAACTCCGTACTATATTCATTCATGGAGCTCTGCAAGTCACTGCATGTTCTAGAATACTGTCCGGCACATATTTCAGAATACCCTGTGTTAACAAATGAAGGAATTCTGTCCACAGAAAAAAACACTTGAGGGCTTTTATTTCGAAATGGAAGCATGAAGTGTTGATTTAAAAATAGTCTTTACTTTTTTTCCATTTCCGTAACATATTCTACAGATACAGACATTGAAACTGTAGTAATCTTGCTGGTATGATATCAACAGATCACCTTCACTGTCCGTGACATATTCTACAGATGTCTAGACATTGAAACTGTAGTATTGTAGCTAAAACACGGAAGCACCAAAACCGACAGGACGCTGACTTTCGTTGACTTAACGGCCACAGGTGTCGCTGTTAACAAACTATTTCTGATTCTTGCAAACAGTCCCTTTAACTAGTAAAGATGAAATGGCATCAAAACATCCTTTCATTTTTTGGAACAGCTAAAAAGGTGTAAAAGTTTACAGTGATGAACAATGCAGAGCTTTGCGAGTGCGCGGCAGGTTTGCAAGACTGGAATAGTTCAAGACCCTGGATAGAAGATGATAAATGTCTTCCCTTCTTAAATGCGTCAGAGTATTTTGCACACTGACTGACCATGAATGTACTGTACAGACAACAATCACCCTGATTAGTTTTGATACTGAAGAAAAAAAAAGTTTGAATGCCATTACAAATCATCGTCTATGAATTTTTATCCTGAATGGACATTGGAGATACCGCCAACCCTGGAAAGAGTGACAAGAGTCAGTTGCAATGATTCCAGCAGCATACTGTATGTATGAGGTCTTTGTGTGTCAATCTGGTTGCAGGTCAGTAGGAAGAAACAGAATATTGCTAAAAAAAAAACAAATACTCACTCACATCTGTTCAGAGTGCATTAACTGTTCATATCCAAATAATGTATCCTTACCTCCCTCATGTTTGCTTGCGACTGTGCCAAATAGTTAAGAAGGTGAATTTGTTTTTTGCAAAACCGTGCCTCAGTATTCACAGATACTCTCAGTGCACAGCTGAGTTGACCTGCTTGGTGGAAGATGTAGCTGATGGGAGTCTGTTGTGGTCAGTGTGAATAGCACTTCCCGTTACCATTGAAGCTGAAGTAGGTGAGATTGGAGCAAATATGATTAAAAAAAGTTATTTTTATAAAACGGTATATCGTGACAGTAGTAAATGAAACAGGTAACCTGAAAAAAAATCATGTGCCTCTGTGCCCTCCGGTGCTTCTAACGACATCTGCAAGATTTCACAGACCGATGGAAAACAAGCAGTCAGAGCTGATCTGAGGTCTACTGACTAGGCGGCGCTGATCAAATAAATCAATATTCTGTTATGTTAATGCCTATTTCTCACCTTAAATGTTTTCAGAATCATCTTGTAGCACGGTTTAGCTGTAAAATGAGAACGTTTGTGACGCAGCTGCCATTGTAAAATCTGGTGAAGGAACGCCAAGTTCCAGTCACATGACCGGAGCACAGCCAATAGGAACGCTCTCTCTCTGAAATGACCTGCAATTGGTCAAAGTCTCGAGTCTAGATTTTTTAAAGCCAGAAAACAGAGCCATGAGGAGGAGCAGAAGTCTAGTTTTCTCTCAGAACACTTGAATTACAATATGCTGAAAGGTTATTATGGAATTGTTTTCCCAATGATACCAAAAATATACTGCCTGCTGCCACTTTAAATACTTTATGTACTGAACAGTATTCAGAAACAGAGAAGCATTTATTTTGAACTCACATATCTCACATTTTATTTTTATTTTTACATCCTCCCTCCTGCCTCCTACATCAAGATCTCTCTCATTCTCACTTTTTATCACTCTTTTTCCTCTCACTCTCTGTTTCTAGTCTTCCTCCCCTCTAATGCATGCCATCCGTTTCTTTTCTTTAATACATCAATATACTATTGTGCAGCGGCTGCCATTTTCTGACGCAAATTATCTTCCCAAATGGGGATGTGAGGCGCTCTGCCTCCCTGCACAATCCTTTATTGATCGTTCAGTCTCATGAAAGCAGAATGGGCGAGGGCTGAGAAATAATGAAAGAGAGACAGACAGACAGAGAGAGAGAGAAGGCAGGCCATCTGTGCTGACAGAGAGTTATTTTCCACGACTCAGAAGCTAACTTCTGGTTCGTATTTTGTATCGGGATTTAACGAGTATTGGTGGTTTAACGTTGGCCACTTCTTGATTGAAGATAATACCTTCCAGCCTCCACATTTTAACAGAGTGTCTTTTGTTTTATTACCCGAGATGAATGACCCACTATTGTGATTTATATGTAAAAGTTGCCTAATCATCCTTAACAATAACTGGGGTAATGTACTGCATTAGTCTTTTAAGGAATAGTTCAACATTTTGAATATTCTTATTCACTTTCTTACCACCATGAGATGAGAAGATCAATATCAGCATGAGGTCTATTAAGAACGGACCTGGAGACACAGAGCTTTCCCCGTCCTAACAGAGTGACAGTTTGGACAACGTGATCTCACAGAAATACCAGAAATGAACAGGACCTCTTAAAGGCAGGGTTGACAATGTTCTCCAGTCTACACTATTTGTTATATTGGTTGAAATGGTCTTTACGACCCGAAAGCGATCCATTACTGATGAGCTCTGAAAAAGGACCGGAAAAGAGACGTCATCTGTAGCTGCTGTAATCCTGTAAAAATTTTAGACGGAGCTCCTGAGGCGATGCTACTTTCAAATTATGCTAGCTATCCAACATCGTCGACCCTATCTTTAACAGTGCATTATGTGGTGGTGATGCATGCCACCACCACAGGAAAGAATTTAGGTTTAGGCAACAAAACCACTTGGTTAGGTTTGGGAAAGAAAAGATCCTGGTTTAGATAAAAAATAACTCAAAAGTCAATGTTGACTTTTGGTTTCACAGGGGACACAAACGTTTTTCTGGAATTGTGTGTCCACCGTGACAGAGGATCCTGATTGACTTTCCACTGGCATTGTTTCCTTGGTGCTGACACGTAATTTTAACACATATATGCCACCACCGGGTAATATGCTGTTAAGAGGTCGTGGTCATTTCACATATTTGTTCCTCGGCGGAAACACATTGTTATGGTTATGGGCGTATAGAAAGCGTTAATGGGAGGTCTGGGGGTCCTTTTGCAGAATTTTTTTCTATACTAGCATGAGAAAAATGATGGGTACATTTTGTAATTTCATCCAGAGGTAGCGGTTGGACCCACATCTCCATCATCATATTTGAAGACACTAACCCCTTGAGACTCGCTTTACTGTCTTTCAGAGGTTCAGTTTTAGAGCTAGAGTAAAGCTAAAGATAGCATAGTAAACTAAGGATTCCATTAGTTACAACCATGTCATGCTAGCCAGTAGGAGAGGAGGCTAAATAACGTTACACAGTTGCGCTAAATTTTGGAAAAACTGGCATGGACATTTTCAAAGGGGTCCCTTGACCTCTGACCTCCAGATATGTGAGTGAAAATGGGTTCTATGGGTACCCACGAGTCTCTCCTTTACAGACATGCACACTTTATGATAATCACATGCAGTTTGGGGTAAAAATCATGCAGTTTTTGGCATGCTGTACGAAAGTGTTATTTTCAAGTATGGGTTAGGGTTAACAACCACAAACTAGAGACCTAGAGGCATCCAGGGGATGAATGGCTTTCCTAGGTGGATTGACAATAAGGGGGTTTATGAGCAAGTACCAGAAGAGAAGTGCTCGTCATCCAATCAGTGTCCTATCAATAAAGGCTTGAAAATGCCAAAAATGTTTGATGCCAAAGCATATCTTTTTGACTAAATTAATCTACAATCCACTAAGAATTAGTCACTGAGAAGTGGCAACAAAACAGCTGGAATAAACTGCGAAAACACGCAGGCAGCACGGTAAGCTAACGTAACATTATCAACCAATAACTTCAAGAACCAATGACCAGCTGCACAAAAATGAAATCATTAAAGTGGCGGTAGTCAGTATATTTTTGGCATCATTGGGCAAAACTTCCATAATAACCTTTCAGCATATTGTAATTCAAGTGTTCTGAGAGATAACTAGACCTCTGCACCTCCTCATGGCTTTAGAGAATCTAGCCCATGACGGGAGACTTTGACCAATCACAGGTCATTTCATTGAGAGAGAGAGCGTTCCAATTGGCTGTGCTCCGGTCATGTGACCAGAACTTGGCGTTCCTTCACCAGATTTTACAAAGCTAAACTGTGCACTACAAGATGATTCTGAAAACATTAGAGGAGAGAAATGGTCAAACTAAGCAGCGCTGATCAAATATGAATCAATATTATGTTACGTTAATGACTGTTTGGTCGGAGTTTGCGAATGATTGACAGTCGACTCTCATTGACGGCAGTTGGACAGCAGACCTCAGATCAGCTCTGACTGCTTGTTTTCCTCCAGTCTGTGAAATCTTGCAGATACCGTTAAGAGTACCGGAGGACACAGAGGCACATGATTTTTTTCAGGTTACCTGTTTCATGTACTACTGTCACGATACAGCGACCGTTTTATAAAAATAACCTTTTTTTGCTCAAATCTCGCCTACTCCAGCTTTAAGTGTCATAAACTGAAGTTCCTTTAAGAATTGATGCAGTGTTAGATACATCCTGGGAAAACTTGGAAAGAAATGGAGCACTTCACTCTCATGTCACATGTTGTGGTAGTTACGAGTTCACTACTAAAGGAAAATCCACCTTAAAACAGAGTATTGTGGTATTGCAACGATTTAGGACAGTAAAATCAATATCTTCAACCACAGACAACTGTCTCCCTAAAGCTGGATATCAGTGCATCGAGTCCCCCTTATCCCAGGCAGATCACCATGGCTGCTGTCACAGAGTCCAAGGAGCCCCGTCCATTATTCACTGTCTACGGAGCAGCTCCAGGATCTGTCCTTATGACATCATTGCCACAGTGTAGTCTCTCAGCTTCACGTGAAACTGTCACACATCTTCCCCTTTAAGTAATGTGACTCATTATTTCCTCAAATAAGCAAGGGAAATAATGTGAAAATGGAAATGAAAAACAAACACAGGGAATAACACCGATGCTGCAGGAACTAACTCTACAAGGGAAAGTCCTCCTAATCGGCCCCATTGTTCATGGCGACGCTAGTATTGTTCAGTGGCGATGATGTCTCGTTTATCCCCTGCAGTGTGTTAGAATTATGGTCAGAATAGTTCAAAGACTTTCAAAAAAATACAAAAATGAAAAGTACATCAGAATGCGTGGTTATTTGCTGGCCATTAAGTATCGTGACCAGTTTCTGAAATTAGCACCCGTCACCTGCCAGATGAGGATAGAATGTTGGATTTTGGTGGAGAATTCATCATAAAATAACATTTATTCAAATTTTGCTCTTTTATTTAATGCAATTTATTTTCATTTAATTTAATTTCAACTGGAAAGAAAGAAAAACTGTAATACTGAAAATGTGCAGCAATAATAGTCTAGTTGCCAGGAAATTTACATAATTGGCATGAATTACAAAGATAAAAATAGTTCAACTTTTGGAACGTAGCAACGCGCACTACATGTCATGTGAAGAGGAACAACCAATCACAGCTGGCCACTATATTTCCGTTCTTTGGTAAACATCAGTATACAGTAAATATGGAGAAATTATTCATTTGAAGTGCAGGGCTACCCAGAGCTTTACCATCTGTTAAAAAGACTATATATTACTTTCTTCACACTTTCCGTCCGAGGACGTCACAACATTGTTGGGACCCACCTCTGATGGTGGCAGAGACAGTGAACTACGTTTCCCAGGGTCCATGAGTCCTTAACTAACTCCACCCATGGACTCACAGTAACCATGGCTACTGTAACCCATGCCCCATCACATCTACCTGTGAAAACGCACTCAGGACAAAAGCAAAGAGCTTTCCTTTGTTCTGTCTCTTTCTTTCTCCTTTAACCTCCAGAGCAAGCTGCTCTGCAAGAAGCCAGCTCTGCAGCTCTGAGGCTATGGCCCGTTACCAGCAGACATAGACACAACTAGAATGGCACTCGGAGAGTGCAGACCTCCGCCAAGCTGCCCGAGTACGATTGCGTAAAAACACAACTGGACAGAAACAAAATAAAACTCACCTAAACTGTCGTCGTTACTCTTTCCAGCAATCACCAAGTGTGCTTTGGCCGAACTGAACTGTAATTTCACAGAGTTTAATGTGAAAAAACGCCTTATCTAGAGAGAGAGATGGGTGTCCCCATCTCTCTCTCTGTCCCTCTCTCTGCAGGCAGAAGGAAAGAGGCTGGGTGACGCATCATGAACACGTCACCAGTTACGCTGCGCAAGTCTTAAAGTCTGTGGTATTAATGCACAGACTGTCGTCGTTACTCTTTCCAGCAATCACCAAGTGTGCTTTGGCCGAACTGAACTGTAATTTCACAGAGTTTAATGTGAAAAAACGCCTTATCTAGAGAGAGAGATGGGTGTCCCCATCTCTCTCTCTGTCCCTCTCTCTGCAGGCAGAAGGAAAGAGGCTGGGTGACGCATCATGAACACGTCACCAGTTACGCTGCGCAAGTCTTAAAGTCTGTGGTATTAATGCACAGACTGTCGTCGTTACTCTTTCCAGCAATCACCAAGTGTGCTTTGGCCGAACTGAACTGTAATTTCACAGAGTTTAATGTGAAAAAACGCCTTATCTAGAGAGAGAGATGGGTGTCCCCATCTCTCTCTCTGTCCCTCTCTCTGCAGGCAGAAGGAAAGAGGCTGGGTGACGCATCATGAACACGTCACCAGTTACGCTGCGCAAGTCTTAAAGTCTGTGGTATTAATGCACAGACTGTCGTCGTTACTCTTTCCAGCAATCACCAAGTGTGCTTTGGCCGAACTGAACTGTAATTTCACAGAGTTTAATGTGAAAAAACGCCTTATCTAGAGAGAGAGATGGGTGTCCCCATCTCTCTCTCTGTCCCTCTCTCTGCAGGCAGAAGGAAAGAGGCTGGGTGACGCATCATGAACACGTCACCAGTTACGCTGCGCAAGTCTTAAAGTCTGTGGTATTAATGCACAGACTGTCGTCGTTACTCTTTCCAGCAATCACCAAGTGTGCTTTGGCCGAACTGAACTGTAATTTCACAGAGTTTAATGTGAAAAAACGCCTTATCTAGAGAGAGAGATGGGTGTCCCCATCTCTCTCTCTGTCCCTCTCTCTGCAGGCAGAAGGAAAGAGGCTGGGTGACGCATCATGAACACGTCACCAGTTACGCTGCGCAAGTCTTAAAGTCTGTGGTATTAATGCACAGACTGAGCGGAGTTATTAAAAGAATTCCCGAAGCCATATCATGATCCGGATGGCCACCAACATCAAATGGATTGTTAATTGTGCCACACCCCAACCCTCCAAAAAATGTCATTCAAATTCCAATTTCCTCCAATCTGCACAATTGCATTTGAACACAGCAAAAGACTGCATCTTTTGACACTGGAACAACAACTTTCCCAGCCTGGCTTCTCCACCTTCAACCCATGTAATCGCCGGTTAACAAAGATATCCTCTTTTTCTTCCATGGACTGGGTAAAGAAACTGGGCTTTAACCTACTTTATGGTACGTGTCCACCGCGGCGTGTTTTATCGTGAGGGCACGCCCCGCTTCTAAGCACTAGACACAACACACTCGGCACCTGATTGGACGAATGTTTTCCCTCCGTGGGCTGCTCCCAGCTTTCCAACCGGAAACAACATGGAGGTTCGTTTTGAAACTTTCTTCTCCTATGTCACGAAAATAGTTCACTGAAATGTTTTTCTGAAAACATCTGAGGCGAGATTTAAGCCATGCAGTCGCGGAATCTGTCTTTATTTTGGATCAACAACGTTTATTTTAAAAGATTCTCGAGAGTTTCGAGAGGCGGTGAGTCGCGTCAGACGCCCGTGATTGCATAAAGTAGACTAGCCCTCAACTTTATGCAAATGAGGAATGGCCGTCGTGGCACTCCGTCTCTCGAATCGCACCGCCTCGCTACCAGAATGCATTGTACGGCTGCTTACATAGACAATGAATGGGAAGCGTGGAAAGGACGGATCCTGTGGACAAGTACCATTGGCACAGCAACAGCATATTTGATGTGTTGGTTATGCTCCACACAGACAAAAAGGTCTTACATTTTACACTAACCATATTTACAGTAGCAATACTTCAACTACACAAACGGATACCAACGGGCCGCCCCGTATCCATACTAAACGCACACATACATACTAGACATTCTGGCACACACACTCACACCTCTCATCAGCTTGAGTGACAGTTTACAACAAGCAATTAGTTGTGCATGAGTGGAAGAAAAATGAATGTGGTGAAAAGGAGATTTGTCGAAGCATCCACGGTGTACAGTCAGAACATGACAGGTAGGAAGACAGAAATTAGTCTGAAAATCTCAAGTAAGTGCGTGTGTGTGTGTGTGTGTGTGTGTGTGTGTTAAAGGTAAGGCTTGAAAGTCTGCAAAGTTTTTGTGTGTGTTTATATGTGCACAGTATGTGTGGTTACGTGTGCATTAGGGCATGAACACTGTGATGAATGTTATCTCGTGGCTGTGAGAAAACATTAAAGATAATAAAATTGCTGCTTTCTTCAAAGTCTCTGATGGGTGGAAAACGGGTGCAGGTTTCACACTGCTAAACCCGAGTTAGACTCTGGAAGGTTGTATCGTTCATTGTAAACAAACAAAAACAACTGGAAAATTACATCAGAAGCAAGATACTGATACCGATCTGTGTTGCGTCAATGTCCTCAGAACCGCTGAGGCTCCGTGAGGAATGCACAGGAAGAAAACACCACTGTATTGTTTATGTTAATTTGATATACTATATATTCATTTGATATACTAGTGAAATCCGGAAAGCTCGGAGCAAAACTGGTGGCCTTGTTCAATCATTATAAATACTGTGAAGTTCAGTTGAACAGCTGCCTGAGACTACGCCTCACTGAAGCCAGAGAGACACTGTACGGATTCCCCCTGATTTTAGCTCCGAATTGGCCACCCCCAACTAATTTTAGAATTGGTTGGCTGTCTTACAGTTCCACAGTCTGAATTCCCACATGGCTGCTGTCAAAAGGTATGTTATAAACTGTAGCAAGCTTGTTCTAATGTGATTGGTGTAGTATTTTACATGCATAAAACCACTTGGGCTGCTGCCCCTTACATTTCCACCTAAGGATGCTTTAGAAAGAAATGAGTTGCATAAAATCACCGTAAGGATTTCCTTATGGTGTTGTAACCCAAAACCCTTTGATCGCTATGTTTAGTTTTATTTATTTTAATTATAAACCACAAGTGTCTCTTTCATCCTTGACTGAAGGTTTGGGGTCCTGGAGACCCCAGGCCTTCTATACAAGCTCAAAAATGAAACATACTTAAAGGGGACATATCATGCTCATTTTCAGGTTCATACTTGTATTTTGGGTTTCTACTAGAACATGTTTACATATTTTAATGTTCAAACAACATTCTCATACTGTCCGTCTGAATATACCTGTATACACCCTCTATCAGAAATGCTCCGTTTTAGTGCATTTCAACGGAATGGCAACGGAATTGCGTTGCTAGGCAACAGTTTGGGTGCATGTTTACTTCCTGTCAGCTGATGTCATTCACATACACTGCAACAGGAAATAAACTGGGACACATTTAGAATGTTTACGTTTAAAAACCGTGTAATGTGTCTAAATATTGTATATTTGTGATATCACAAATGGACAGAAATCCTAACGGCTTGTTTCAAACGCACAATTTCTGAATACGGGCTTGGTGTATTTCTCCATATATTGAGCGTTTTGATAGTTTAACAGTATTTACATAGCACTTAAACCTGCTTTGTAATGTAAAAAAACTAAAAATCTCACTTTTTTATAATATGGGACCTTTAATATTGTGATATTTATTGGAAATGACTTACAATATAGCCAACAGCAAGTGCATGATGCGGGGCCCGAAAAAGACATATGATAAATGCTAACAGCCAGAGCCTAACGGAAGAGTGTGTGACTGATAAAACAGGATGAAGAATTAGCTGATTTTATAAAAAAAAATATACTTAGACAAACATGTATTTCACTCTTAAATGAGAAACGGCTTCAAGGATAAAGAGTCGCTTATCATTGGACTAACAGTATTCCAACGGTGACCTGTCTGATAATGTCTTTCTTATCTTAAGAAAGTCTTTTTTTCCCCCAAAAAAACAACATTGTAAAAGAGGTCATCTTATAATCAGAGTCATCTTATATTCAGGCCAATATGGTATTTCAGTCCGGACCAAGGTTGTGGACCGACGAACTGACCGACACTTCTTAGAGCCACTTGTATCTGAAGGCAGCTCACTGGTTATCTCTAAAAGAGAGAGAGAGAGAACACTTATGGCATGACTTTCAAAAGAGCTGATCCACGGTGCTCCGGCCTCGCTGCTCTGTTTGGCTGCCAACTGATAAGATTTACCTGATAGTGTGATCCATTTTTTTTTACTCCACAATTTATTGCATTAAATCATGTCCCAATGTATATTTAAAATACTGTATAATATCAAAGTACCTACAGAAATGACAAGACAATGTGAGTTTAGGGTGTTATATAAAAAAAATATATAAAAAATACAGAAGTTGAATGAAAGCAGGTGATACAGAGCATACAGAAGGGAAGGGTGGGGGGGCGGTGAGTAAAAAAAAGTGAGAGTGAGTGGAGAGAACAAGAGCTTCCTTCTCTAATTCCACAGACCATTAAATAGTAATTTCAATGCTTGATATATTTATGCATTAAAACATTACGGCCGCCTACCCAACCAATTACTATGCAGACTGAGCTCTTGCTGTCCACACACCATGCTCCATAGTGCAGGATGTGGAAAAAGATCATATGCATGAAATATACAGGCTTCTCTACACAACACCACGCGAGGCTTCGGTGAGAGGAAACTTTAGAAGATGTGAGAAAGTTTGAGATTCTCATGTGCTAGAATATGTATCCAGTGAGTTAAAAAAACCCTCATATATTAACTAGAAAAGTACACTCAGAAGTGTGCAGATTTCCTCCAGATGTGTCTGCAACCACCACTGCTGTAACGTTTGATTGAATGAATACAAGCAACGACATTTTCGTATTCTCATCCGAAAACCTCTCTTACATTCTCTTTGAGTATTCAAAGAGTCAGATTCAGTAAACTTAAAGCTGAAGTATTGGAGAAAATATGATTAAAAAAAGTTATTTTTTATAAAATGGTCGCTTTATCGTGACAGTAGTAGATGAAACAGGTAACCTAAAAAAAAATCATGTTCCTCTGTGTCCTCCGGTGCTCTTAACGACATCTGCAAGATTTCACAGACTGGAGGAAAACAAGCAGTCAGAGTTGATCTGAGGTCTGCTGTCCATCTGCTGTCTGTGAGAGCCGGCTGTCAATCACTCGTGAACTCCGACCAATCGGTCAAACTAGGCAGCGCTGATCAAATATGAATCAATATTCTGTTACGTTAATGCCTATTTCTCTCCTCAAATGTTTTCAGAATCATCTTGTAGTGCACAGTTTAGCTGTAAAATGAGAAAGTTTGTGACGCCACCACCATTGTGAAATCTGGTGAAGGAACGCCAAGTACTGGTCACATGACCGGAGCAAAGCCAATAGGAACGCTCTCTCAATGAACTGACCTGTGATTGGTCAAAGTCTCCCGTCACGGACTAGTTTTTCTAAAGCCTGAAAACAGAGCCATGAGGAGGAGCAGAAGTCTAGTTTTCTCTCAGAACACTTGAATTACAATATGCTGAAAGGTTGTTATCGAATTTTTGCCCTGTAATGCCAAAATATACTGCCTACTGCCACTTTAACTGCAGAAACTTAAATGAAGCACATTTTACATAGTGGCCAAAAAGTGGAATTACAACTTCCATGTCTGTCATGTGATGCCATTGGGCCCAAAAATATATATTTTTTCCCCCATAAACTTACATTGGGAAAGAGATGAAAGAGATTTTTTTGAGGTGAATCAATTTCCCAGTATGAACACATTTTCCTATTTTCCTATGTCCTGTTAAAGAATGTAGTCAATAAAAGTATCACAATATTAACGTAACGTAATTTGATTACTTTCTGTTTCTTTTAGATTCCCTTCATTTCATTAACCTTTATTTAACCAGGTTTAGAACCCATTGAGATTAAAAATCTCTTTTTCAAGAGCGACCTGGCCAAGAATGGCAAACAGTACAGTTTCATACACGCACATTAAAAAAAACAATAGATCAGCTCAAAGGTGCCATACCGTAAAAGTGCAGAGAAGCCATATAATCCTATTCCAATCAAAACAAATACAATTATCGATAGAGTCCGTTTCTATAGATTTCACCATGCCTTTAAAACTAATTTAGAGTGACTAGGTCCTGGAGTTTGAGTTCATTTTGCAGGCTATGGTGCAGAAAACATATAGACCTTCTTTCCGAACTCTGGGAACAGTCATGAGCATAGTGTCCTGAGACCGTAACCCATAATATCCATGTTTTCTGGTTAGCAAGACAGATAAATAACAGGGGAGTCTACCCAGAATGGCCTTATAGATAAGAACATACCAATGGCTGAAAGCCAACGTATTGACAGAGCAGGCCAATTTACTTTGGAGTACAATATACAGTGATGAGTGAGGGCTCTACAGTTTGTAACAAACCTTAAAGCGCTGTTATATACAGTATCCAACATATGGAGACAATGGACTGATTCATGTAAAGCAGATGACCATAGTCAAGAACAGGCAAGAATGTCGCTTCGACCAGTTTTCGTCTGACATCAAGAGAAAAACAAGACTTGTTTCTAAAATAAAACTTAAATTTCAAACTTTTTCACCAGACTCTGTATATGAGGTTTAAAAGAGAGGTGGTCATCAATTAAAAATCCCAAGTATTTGTATGTGCCTCAATTTGTTGACCTTGAGTAGTAACAATACTACCTCAATACCAAATATGCAAATAAAGACAAGTGAAAAGACATACCAACAAGATGACTTTTATGTTAACTTAACAATGTTAATATGTTTTTTTTTAAGGCTGCAGGGTTATTTTAAAAGGTATGTTTGGGAATGCGCTGCATGGTTTTCGTCACCATGTAATGCCGGTGAGTGAGTAGCAAGTAAGTACAAGTTGAAGAAGAAGAAGTATTCTTCCTCTATCGTTGTTGTATATATACAACACTGATAGAGGAAGAGCAAGTCATGTAGAGTGCAGACCTAGAATGCCGCAGATATTGAAAAGACCCCTTGTCTTTTTATGATGTCAGTCGGTATATTGGAACAAAGTGAAATGATGGAAAAAATCAATAATATGTATTGTAGCAGGATCGTCCTTTAAGTAGTTGGCAGAAAGATCAGAATCACTGGAGAAATGTTTCCACATGTTGGAAGACTTTTGTTTATGGAGATAAAGAGAAAAGGAAAGAGACAGGAGATGAAACAGAGGTGGAGATAGCAGGAGGACAGAGTAGTAGGGAGAGAGGGAGTAGCAGCAGTGGGAGGGAGGCCGGCTGCTGTAGCTGCTGTTTCATTAACTGCCAGTCGACAGCACATACATCAAGCTCCCACAATGCTTAGGGAGCGCAACCGTAACCTGCAGTGATCCACCCGCAAGAAGAGCTGCAAGTGATGGATTGTGTGACACGGAACTGAGAGCACATTCTCTCTCTCAAACACGCACATGCACACACACTAAGGATTCCTCCCCAAACTGGATTTCATTGGATCTGATGACATCTGGAGGAAATCAAAAATACCTAGCAATGGCAATGTTACTCCAATTGAAAAAATGTTTCATTTACTGGTAAAAAAAACAACTGATATTTGACTACAGTACTTCACTTTATTGTGCAGATTTTATTGTTTTGAGCATATATGGTCATATAACCTACAGTACAATTTCAAGACCAGATAAATGAAAAGTCCCCAGTTGTAGTATACTGTTTTGTATTAAAGGTCCCATATTATGCTCATTTTCAGGTTCATACTTGTATTTTGTGTTTCTGATAGAACATGTTAACATGCTTTAATGTTGAAAAAAACCCTTTTATTTTCCTCATACTGTCTGCCTGAATATACCTGTATTTACACTCTGTCTGAAACGCTTCGTTTTAGTACATTCCAACGGAATTGCGTTGCTAAGCAACAGTTTGGGTCCATATTTACTTCCTGTCAGCTGATGTTATTTACATACACTGCAACAGGAAACAAACTGGGACACATTTAGAATGTTTACGTTTAAAACCGTGTAATGGTCTAAATGCTGTATATTTGTGACATCACAAATGGACAGAAATCCTGATGGCTTGTTTCAAACGCGCAATTTCTGAAAACGAGTTGTGTGTATTTCTCCGTATATTGAGCATTTTGATACTTTCACAGTATTTATATAGCACTTAAACCTGCTTCATGATATAAAAGATGTGAAAATCTTACTTTTTCACAATATGGGACCTTTAAGTGATATCCAGTTTGGCATAAGAATAGAGACAGACAACCATTCACGTTCACATTCACAGCTATAGGCAAATTAGAGTCATGCTTGGGGAGTTATACAGTACATAGAACAGCGTTACGTGATTAGGATACAAAAACAGGTAACTGTATTCTGTTACAGAAAAAAAGACGTAATCAGATTACCGATGCATTTAGTAAAAATAAGGATTATTTGCTGGATTACAATTTTAAAATACATTTTAAAATAAAGAACAAAATGTTGCCATTATTGAGTATATGTAAAGCAGGGAACAACATCTCAAACAGTACAGTACAAGTTACGCCTTCCAGCTGTGAAAATACATGTGAAATGTGAATAGCATACTAAGCAAAATTGTTAGCACACATTTAAATGTGCATAATGTTGATTATGTTCGCAGACAGAGACACACATAGCGGTTATATTTCTGTACTCAACAAAACAAACCAGCATATATTCACACTCTAAAGTCTTGCCAATGCCTACACATTTTTTCTGCTGCTGGTAAAACGTGATATTCTTGCTACAGCAAAAATTATAGATGTAGTTATGTTGTTCTTTTTTCTTTTTTTCAATGCCTCTTTTTTTTGTTCTTTACATAGCACATACAGTTGTGTTAAAGGGACTGTTTGTAAGAATCAGAAATGCTTGTTAACAGTGACACCTGTGGCCGTTAAATCAACGAAAGTCAGCGTCCTGTTGCTTGGGCTCGCTCTACATAGACATGAATGAGCATCGCTCAACACAGTGAGGCGACACACCTCAGCTAAAAGCACAATATCACTCTATATTTCAGCTGCTTGGCAGTAATGTTGGCTGACCAGACAAAGGTCTCTCCATGAATCAATGCTCATCCTAGTGTTGGCTTTTCCTGCCTCAGCCTCCCGACCGCCAGGGAACAGGGGAGACGCCGGAGTTTTTGTCGGAGACGATAACGTTTCTCTCTGCGGAGCCCCGTCACTTCACAAGACACGGGAAACCTCTGTTGGTCTGGAGGAGCTGCAGCATTTATTTCTGCACAAACGTCCACTGTACATTCACTAGATATTCTCAGAGCTAAACTAACTCTTCCGCAGTGTGTAGCGTGCACGCATGCACGTGAGAATGGAGCGAAAGAGTGAGAACGAGCGCGGTGTGTGAGTGAAGGCAAGCAGGCAGAGGAGCAGAGTACAGCAGAGACTCCGGCCCTGGAGACTAGCTACGGTCTCCTCCGCGTCCTCCGACGACGGAAGAAGTTACAAACAGTCCTTTTAATTGTCAAATGTGTGTAAACTCTATATAATCTAAACTCGTGTAGGAAAAATACAAAATGTATTGTTCATATCAATCTTCATAGCTGGGAAGATGCTGCTTCCAGCTGTTGTACATTATAGCTTCCCCTGACTGTAGGAGTAATAATGTTTTCACCAGTGACTGAGAAAGTTGCAAAGTTACCATCTAAAGAGATGATTAGGTAACAAAACCACTATAGTTAGGTTTAGGAAAGAAATACATGGTTTGTTCAGTGGGTGAGTGAGTTTACATGGGTTATATTTTAGTTAACGGAACGTCCGCTGCGTTTCATACCGGTGCTAAAGGGTGCCGTGTGCCGGATGCTGACGGCCGTGACAAAGCCTGGGTATTTTAATGGGAATGAAAACCAGCCTGCCTGCCTCTCTCCATTATACCTCTGCCATCTCTAGTCTCCCCACCGCCCCCCCTCTCCAACCCATCTATGTCTAAAGTAACATCACAATAAACCTGTTCAACTTTGTCTAACTCTGTCAGCGTCTTGCAATTGGTTCCCCCTTACTATACCACGACAGAACGATCTGGTCTACATGGATCCAGCAGACACAGGCCACCTCCGCCAAGCCCTAACCAGTCAAGGCATTCTCATGGTACAGCACAGTTAAGCCCTCCGTGATGTCTTGGAATCAGTTAAAAGCCTCTCGGACAGCCTTTTTCTGAATCAGCAACCAGGTAGAATGAATCTCTACACACCCTTCCCTTATTACTCCTGGAGCTCAACCTAGGCCACCTTCTTCCCTTGACTCTGTTGCAGCTAGCCCACCACACTCATGTCCTGTTGTGGCTAGCCAACAAAACATAAAATGGTGTAGCGAGTCCATTAAAAAAACAAGCAACGGCCATTAAAAGGGTTTTTTGCTGCTTGACCTGGCAAGATGTCGGTGTTCTTGAAGCTGTGAATGCGGGTTTGAGGCCAGCTGCGGATTTCAAGTACATTTTTTGGCGGGAAATTATGAACCTGTAACCCCCCCCCATACCGATGTTCCATCATCTGAGAGACACTGCTCTTAAAGTCATGATAAGGGTCATCAAAGAGGAGGTGACAATGACAAAACCATGCAACTTTGCGTGACCCTTGCTACAAGGGAGACCTTGTAACCCCCATCCAGCTTGACTTCATCAACTCCAGGTTGGGATGGTGGAGTTCTGATCAAATAATAAGCCTGCTCTGTTGGTGGTGTGTGAGGAGGGAGAGGAAAGAAGCTCAAGCGCCTCAACAGCCAGTGAAGAAGGCAAAAGTACTGGGCGGCTCTAAGTGAGAGTAAAGCCTCCAATTTAAGCAATACAAGAGGCTATACTTTGTGATTTGAAAACAACGGCTATCGCTCAGGGAAACTCTCGCATCGAGGAGGCATCGTGGTCAGAAGCCATCGAGACAAATGCCTGTTATGGCAGCTGGTTTTCTTTCAAACCCTGCAACTTATACATCAACATGAAGCTTTCAACCTGTACTTTTAGCTGTATATGTTAATTAAAAAAGAAAATTAAAAAAAATACCTATGTTTTAACTTGTAATACAGCAAGCGGTAACCTCTGGAGTGAAGCTAATGCGGACGTGCCAAAAACTGCAGTTCATTGAACAGCCACTTGAGGCTGGCTCCAAAACCGAATCAATCCCCATTGACCCCCATGTTAAAATGCCCAATTTTAATGCATAAATAATCATGTTTACAGCTCGGTAAATAAAAAAAAAAAACGGTTTTGGTCTCTAGCTAATTTCCCCGTTCATGACAACTGTACGGGGGTTGAATTTTTATATAACTCACCCGATTAATGGTAAATGGACTGCATTTATATAGCGCCTTTCTAGTCTTCCGACCACTCAAAGTGCTTTACACGACATGTCAGCATTCACATATTCATACACACATTCATACACTGATGGCAGAGGCTGCCATGAAAGGTGCCAATTTGCCCATCATGATCTAATCTAAATACCAATTCACACACCAATGGCTCAGCCTTTGGGGGCAATTTTGGGTTCAGTATCTTGCTCAAGGACACTTTGACATGTGACCGGAGGAGCCGGGGATCGAACAGCCGACCTTGCGATTGGTGGGCGGTCCGCTCTACTTCTCAGCCACAGCTACCCCAATTAAATAATGAAGGCTTAAAGTTATGCATAATTAAGGGCGTGACCACTTTGAGTGACAGGTGGGTGCCACCCAGCTGTTACCTGTCGGCCAGATGCCACCTTGGCTAATTTGAGTTTGTGATGTTGGTTCCTTTGGAGATACGTATCGGGCAAATAATATGGCCTGCTGTGTGGTTAATTGTATGACGGGCATCCTGCTGGCCAATGTGTGGCCGTTAGATGATGGGCTGCCACTGGAGGACCGCCATGCTCGCATCAGTTTCCAATAGGAACTATGTAATGTCCATGAAACTTGACTAAATCCTGGAATACCTGACAACGCCATTCAATGACTCATTTCATGATTCTTTTTCTATATACCGATCCGACCGAACAGAGGACTCTACGTGTGCTTTTGTGGTGAATAATGTTAACGTTGATGCACAAATTGAAGTAGCTGACAGAATTGCATTTCACTGAAGTTGTAACGTTACCTTGTATAGTTTCATGCAGTGCTCAAAGTGGGCTGGTACTCACCGGTACACGGCACCAGCAATTCTACATTTTACTCTTTGGCGTACCTATAGAGGAGTAATGTCTACCTGAGCAGAGAATGAAGTCACTCTCCTTCTGTGTGAGAGCTTCTCTGCTTTGGCATAGCCGGGCTGGCCGCACATGCTTTTAGTGCATGTGAGCGTGCCCCACTGGCTAGCTCAGGGCCGCCACTCTGCACTGCTCTCATATGGCGGTTACATCTGATAACGCCTTCCCGACCAACAGCGCCATCGTGGAAGCATAGCACCCACCCTCCGGTTCCTCTGATTATTATGATAATCAATTACAGTGCCTGACCTGACACTAGTCCCTTATTAAAGTGAAAAAAATATCCTCACTTTGGAGGATTCGCACCAACTTTCTGCCTCCAAGAAGACGTTAGACCTCTTAAGAATACAAGCCGAGGAACGCTGTCCTTCTCTCTCTCTGCTTTTCATTCTGGTGGTGGTGTGTTGGGGGGAAGTGTGTGAGGGATTATTGTGCTCAGTACATTCATCACGCTACTCAGGGGGAAAGCAAAAGAGTGACAGACAAATATATTACAGTGTCATAGACATCACAGACGCCGTGCATAACAAGGCAGGACACCTACTTAAGACAAAGCAGTGCCGGTGCTGTTCAGGAGAACTGTGGCATTTCTGGAGAGCATCTCTCTCAGGGGGGGTGGAGGTGGGGTTGGGAGCTTATTAATTTAGTCTGTATGACTATGGCACTGCATGTAGTGTAGCATTTTGTGTTTCTAATAAGTTAGGACCTTGGACTTTGAATAAACCAGCAGATACCGTAACTTTTCAATGGCCAATATGCATTCAGACCCTTTAGGCAGTAAAAATGGTTCCTCCTGCAAAATGTCCTTTTGTGTGTTAAGGCATTATTCATTTCCCTCTACTTCTGTAAAGTAAAATGCAGTTTAAAGGGTTATAGGTACGACCATCCTCTCATTGATGGTGTAATTTATTTATTGTTAGAATATTATTATCACTCATCACTTATCTTCAACCGCTTATCCGGGGATGGGTTGCGGGGGCAACAGCTCCAGCAGGGTACCCCAAACTTCCCTTTCCTGGGCCACATTAACCAGCTCTGACTGGGGGATCCCGAGGCGTTTCCAGGCCAGTGTGAAGATAAAATCTCTCCACCTAGTCCTGGGTCTTCCCCGTGTCCTCCTCCCAGCTGGTCGTGCCTGGAACAGGATGCCCGAACCACCTCAGCTGGCTTCTTTCAATGCAAAGGAGCAGCGGCTGTACTCCGAGTCCCTCACGGATGACTGAGCTTCTCACCTTATCTCTGAGGGAGACGCCAGCCACCCTCCTGAGAAAACCCATTTCGGCCGCTTGTACCCGCGATCTAGTTCTTTCGGTCATGACCCAGCCCTCAAGACCATAGGTGAGAGTAGGAACGAAGATTGACCGGTAGATCGAGAGCTTTGTCTTCCCACTCAGCTCTCTTTTCGTCAAAACGGTGCGGTAAAGCGAATGCAATACTGCCCCGATTCTCCAGCAAATCTCACGTTCCATAGTCCCCTCACTCATGAACAAGACCCCGAGGTACTTGAACTCCTTCACTTGGGGTAAGGACTCATTCCCTACACGGAGTAGGCAATCCATGGGTTTCCTGCTGAGAACCATGGCCTCAGATTTAGAGGTGCTGATCCTCATCTTGGCCACTTCACACTCGGTTGCGATACGATCCAGTGAGTGCTGGAGGTCACAGACCGATGATGCCAACAGGACCACATCATCAGTAAAAAGCAGCAATGAGATCCTCAGCACACCGAACTGCAACCCCACCTCCCCCGACTATGCCTCGATATCCTGTAAGTGAATATCATGAACAGGATTGGTGACAAAGCGAGCCCTGGCGGAGGCCAACCCCCACCGGAAACGAGTCCGACTTACTACCGAAAAACCGAACACAGCTCTCACTTTAGGCGTACAGAGATTGGATGGACCTAAGAAGTTCCCCCCTCACTCCATACTCCCACAGCACCCCCCACAGTATCTCCCGAGTATATTATTATCTAAAAATATACATTTAGAAAGCTGCTTGTTTTCGTATGACATTAAGTTCCCCTAGGAAGAACGACAACATCAGTTGTTTCTGCAATCAAAACAGAAAGTCAGGTGACGATATTAGTAGGGATGCACCGATACCACTTTTTTTTCAGATGGAGTACAAGTACAAGTACTTACATTTGGGTACTTGTTTATAAAGTACGAATATCGGTACTGAGTACCGATATTCGTACTTAATAAACCATTACAGTTCTAACAATGACTTTGAAAAAGTAATTTATTATTTCCATCATATGTTCTTCATTTTTTTACAGTTAAATTAAAGGTATAATATGCAACAATTTCCTAAAAAAAACAATGTATAGAGTGATACAAAAATGATCCCTCTCAACCATCACTTACGTCCCACAAGTGTTAGCGTTGTCTGTTTCTGTTGAGAACCTGCAACCCTCTGCCTGTATTTTCTCTTTTCTTCTTATTTTGTTTTACACGGGACGCTGCTGACCTTCAGCCAACAGCCCTTAGGCCCCACGTGGGTGTGCAGCCCTTTCAGATGGCCAAATCCCACCGCTTTGTCACACCCCCTCGGCTTCTGATACCAAGCATATTAGGCTATACATCGATGGGCACAAGTTCCCCATTATACGCATTTGGCGGATGAGAACGGGTTTGTCACATCGCTGTGAGTTCCCCTGTTCCTCTGTCACTTCTCTGCTGTGCGTTGTGGCTGCTTTGTGCTGCTATCGGCGTTTCAGTTTGGCCGAGGCACACACGCCAGACACCGGAGAGGACAGCCTGCCTTTCAGCTGCATTCATTAAAAATCCGGCACCTTCTCGTAGGGTTGTGTGGAGGTGTGCGAAGTATGGATTTTTTGTTTTTTGATTTACTTGTGTTTTAGAACATAACCACCAGGAAAAAATAAAAAAAATATGTTTTATTTCTCCAATTTGCTGCTTTGTTCTCACTGTTGCGGCTCTCTCTCCATTTATTCTATAGTATGTTTGACCATCGCTGCCCTTCTCTCTCTCTCTCTCTCTCTCTCTCTCTCTCTCGGCTCGTTGAGTTGAGGAGGTGAGGCTAACTTGGAATGCGGTGCGTTGACAAACACCAACAGACAACGGTTACATATCATACCTTTAAATATACAACATGATGCCCTTGCTGACATTTTAACATTCAACTTTGTGTTATACTGATTATGTTAATAATGTTAATAATTAAGCGTTCAAATATTGAACATTTCTAAAAATAAACTTGTCCCAGGTCCCATATTATGCTCGTTTTCAGGTTCATGCTGAATAAAACTTTCTAAAGCAAAACCTTCACACAGCACACGTTCCAGCAGGAATCTGATCCGAAATTGGGGATAAGTTAACAACACTGACACTTTTCCTCCAGTAAATAGATAACACTTTACCATAAGGTACACAAAAACGTGAGTAGTTACTGGGAAACAAATGAGGAACTGCTAGTGAACCATTAGTTAATGAGTAACTCCCAATCAAATGTTATAAAGTAGGTAATGATTAGTTAATGATTACGTAATAGTACTATCAATATAAAAAAAAATAATTATGTTCTAACTAGCAGTGAGTAATGTTATCGACTTCGGCCCAAGCAGGAAAAGTCAACAGTGTTTGGTTTGTCCGTTCTGGGCTACGGTAGAAACATGGCGGTGCAACATGGCGGACTCTGTGGAGATGGGACCCGCTCCCTTTGTAGATATGAATGTCTCATTCTAAGCTAACAAAAATAAAACAATTCTTATTTTCAGGTGATTATATACTAAAGAAAACATAGTTGTTAATATTGTATTCCAATTTCTACAATAAATGTCCCTAATTGTTGCACTAGTTCCCCTCATTCCTCCCAAGTCCCATTTTTGTGTACCTTATTGTAAAGTGTTACCAGTAAATATGCTATATTGTTGTTAGCTCAGTATTTACGTTATGCATAAACTCTGTAAACCGTAAATATACTCTGTGTTCTGTGTTTGTCTGTACGGGTCCATTTGTGAGAAAACAGAGTCCAGAGAAGAAGAAAACATTTGTTGTGAGGAGATACGTTCTCTTTATATGGGAGATACAGGGGTAACATGTTAGCATGTAGCTACATGTAACGGTGTGTAAACATGGTGACTATCAGTGTGGCGGTGGAAAATAGAAGATGTGAAACAGTAGTCAGCTAATTATTTCTGGTAAAAGACGCCAGATAAAATGCATGAAAGTAATCAGAGTAATGGTACATTGATTACTGTCAGACCAGTTAAAGGTCCCATATCATGCTCATTTTCAGGTTCATACTTGTATTTTGGGTTTCTACTAGAACATGTTTACATACTTTAATGTTTAAAAAAAACCTTTATTTTCTTCATGCTGTCTGCTTGAATATACCTGTATTTACCCTCTGTCTGAAATATTCCGTTTTAGTACATTTCAATGGAATTGCAATGGAATTGTGTTGCTAGGCAAGAGCTTGGGTCCATCTTTACTTCCTGTCAGCTGATGTCATTCACATACACTACAACAGGAAATAAACAGGGACCCATTTAGAATGTTTACGTTTAAAACTTTAAAATAGTCTAAATATTGTAGATTTGTGACATCACAAATGGACAGAAATCCTGACGGCTTGTTTCAAAAGCTCAGTTTCTGAATACGGGCTGTGTTTATCTCTCTGTGGATTAAGCGTTTCAATACTTTCACAGTATTTATATAGAACTTTAACCTGCTATAAAATATAAAAGACATGAAAATGTCACTTTTTACAATATGAGACCTTTAATGTTACATTTACTGCAGTAAGGCAGCAACATGCTGGAATAGACTTTATCCTGCACCATGTCAACATAACTGAAGGTGGAATTACTCATCTTACTGTATATAAAAGCTGCTTAGTTAACTATCAGCAGCTACTAAGAGCACTAGCATTATACCGTGTCCATGTTTAACAGAGTAACACATGAAACGGTTTTACTTCTCAGACAGTTATTGCCATATTTATGCTGTGAAATGTTTGTCAAAACTGCAGATTATCTGTTTGATGTACTTTCAGAATATTGTTTTATTCATGTTGTCGTCGGTCTACTTTAATGAAGTTTGACTAGGAAATGTGTTGTGTTGTGTTACTTACAGTCACTATTTAGTATCTGTAGTAAAGGATTACATTTTCATAGTCCGGATGTTAAATGGACCATGTTTTTTTTACCCTTCAATATGCATGAAATTAAATAAGTTTGTTATATCACCTGTTTAAACATTGTAATTATATAAAGCCATTGTGACAGAACATGTTATAATTATCTAATACCACAAGATCATAATTTTGTAAATCAAAAAAAAAAAAAGAAGACAAAAACCCTCCTTAAAAAAACCCCTCTTTATTCAAAGACTGACATTGATTTATAAATCGGGTACGCATAATGCAAAAAGTAGCAAAGCCATAACTTGTATGTAAAGGGTTTCTTGTATACTTAAGTTGTGTCAGCTGGAAATAGAGTTCTCAGGTCACAGTGAGGAGGCGGCTGTGGCTCAGACGTAGAGTGGAGTTGCTCATACTCATGGTTTCTCATGCTGTGAGGAGAATCTGGTGGGTCCATGAACACCTCATCAGATAGGAGCTTCAGGACCGAGCATCAGGTCACTCAGATGACCTGTAAAACATGACAGATTCAGCATTAGATTATACTGTTGTGTAATAATATCAAGGTGTATGACAGTAAGTATGACAGGAGTAATAGTTTACTCCAAACATCTTCATTTTACATGTGTAGTTATGGCAACAGCTACAAACAGTATAAAAATTATATAGCCGTTTGATCAAGTATGGTGGAAGAAATTGATTACACAGAACATTTGACTGGAGTGTAACTTGCCTTGTGCATACCAAAAGCTTGTTAATTCAGTATAAGATGACTGAGTGCTAACGCTAATCAACTACACAACGTTGCCAAGCAACTGTTTTTACAAATTCTGTACAGTTTGACCATTTGTTTTTCACATGTGCTTTCAGGGTAGTCTGTCAAGTAGATCTACACACACACACAACAGAGCAGTAACACAGACACACCGGAGTAGACCGCCCACACAGCCCGCATGAGCAGCACGTGACGACTACCTCGCTGAACTGCTGCGTCTCTCACGCCTGTGGTGTGCAGTGTTTCTGCTTCTGCGCTGCTGCTGCCGCCACTAGCCGTTTCTTTCAACTTAGTTTGCCTTTCATAATGGCCATTTCACTTCATTATAAATGTGATTCATATTTATTTAATACAGAAAAGGTTATGATCATACAGCTCTGTGTGTTTCTCTACCACCTCGATGAGTTTTGTGTCATCCATCGTTGATGAGCAGTCCGAAATGTGAAGACTTGTACCCAAGAAGTCACGTAGTTTTTGTTTACAGAGCGTGTGTGAGAGAGAGAGAGAGAGAGCACATTGGAAAAATAGTGCCCTTCACCTGATGTTCTTTTAACTTATTAACATAGCCTTTTATATTCATAGCATATGTGGGGTTTCTGTTTACAAAATTAAAAGCTCATACTCATTTACATTTATGGAGACCTGCAAGTCACTGCTTCTGCAAGTCTTTCCTGTGAATATTTCAGAATAAAAGCATTGTATTAACAAATTAATTGATTCTTTCCACCAACACACGCTACAGGGCTTTTATTTTGAAATGGATTTTGTCTGTGACAAATTCTACAGATATAGACATTGAAACTGCAGTAATGTTGTTGGTATGATGTCAATATACAGTCAAAAGAACATTTTCACTGTCTGTTGCTGTGAACCACACGGCATGCGGTAAAAACAGGCGAGACCTCGAATCTCTAGAAGAGATGCAGCTGACACGCAGCCTAGCTATTCATGGGCGCCAAAATAAAAAACAACAGGTTCCACAGCCGCCACGCGCTGCTGACGTTCCCAGTGTGCCCCTAAGAGGTGACTGCCTCATTATGAGGCGAGCTCAGTCTGTGAACACAAAGTGAAAACAGATCAGTGGATGTATTCATTAACTTTCATACAGCATGTAGCCTTTTTTTTTATTATTATTATTATTATTTTATCTTACCTTGCTCTGGTTCGTAATGTCTACAGTTTACTTTAGAGTTATGACGATTCGTTTCCTAAAAAATACAACAAATCAAAAAAAAGAGGCGTTTATGAACAAAGCAGTTTGTACTATATTACACAAATAATAATAATAATAATAATATATATATATATAATCCAGGCTAAAAGCAACACAGTTTAAATTGTCAAATGCAGAAAAGACAGCAGTAAAGAAATCGCAGACTGCATAAATTAATGAGCTTATAATACCACTGCCTCACCTAGAGCACATTAGATCTACATGTGTGTATTCCGTTAAATTTGTGTATGATTAGATGTATTATTATCGCATGTATGACATAATTTTAGCCGTATTCTTTCAGCTGCAACCCCGGCGGTATGAAATGGACTTGGGAGCAGATAAAAAATAAATATAAGAACATAATTCAAAGCGGTAAGTAAGGTTTTACCAACGAGTTTGAAGCTTCATTCACAACATTGCCATTTGAATTTGATGAAGATTAGGCTGCACTGATATTATTAGTATTGTACTATTAGATTCCAGTGGTGGCTGCATAGGAATGTTTCTGACTTGGGTGATCCAAACATTTCCAATAACTAGCTTGTAAAGTCCAAAAGTCAACATTTATTGTAACAAAGATGGATATCATCATTTCCAAAATCCACATTTTATCTGACAAAAATATTCTGCTTCAATCCATATTTGTTGCCGTTTAGCCTTTCAAACACAACCTACACGCTATTCAGATCTCTTGTTACTTAAGCTTAGCGGTAAGCGTCGTTAATATATATTTTTAATACTATATAAAGTTATTCTTACCGCCATTTTGGGACTGTGCGCCCATCTCATCTTCTTAATCTCCTCCACACTGGCGCCGCAGATTACTTCGGTTTCCAAAGCACCCATCCTCTCCTCCATGGATAGTAATTAACTATTATGTAAACCCATCTGAGACAACAGTAAATGCTCCGAGAAAGTGCGTGTGTATCTTTTTTTCTAACATTATTGACCAGTGCTAGTGGCATATAAGGTAATTCATCATAGCATACTTACTTACATAAGGCAACATTTTTTATTGAGCCAAAGAAGATTATACATCCAGTATTATGCTGTGTCAATGCCCATTTACATGTATATAAAAGAATTACGCAATGACATTCATGTGCATTCACAGATATAAAACAGATGATATAAAATTTATAGGATCGTATTTTTAGATTGGAACAGTATATAATTAAATTAAATAAAAATTGACAAAGATAAAATAAAGGTGTATATATAGTAAAGAAAATACATAAAATTAATCTAAATCTAAGAATTTGGGTCCATCGGTTTAACATCTTCTTAACCTTTTCTACCAAGGGGTTATAATTAATTGAAATCATTTGGTCCATCTCAGGGCTAATTTTCACCCCTAAGTATGTAAAGCCTTCCTTAGTGGCTGTGAATGGTGTATTTATAATATTCTGTAATCTCTCATCTTTGTTCAAAAACATGAATGCTGACTTGGAGATGTTTATTTTATACCCTGAGATACTGTATATCCAAAAGTCTTCATTAAATTAATTAAAAGAAAGTATGACATCATCCGCATACAAACATATGTGGTATTCATGACCACCTATAGTTTTGCTTGAGATGTCTTCATCAGCTCTTATGGTTGGCCGTTGGAGATTAAATGGTTTGGATACATTATTATTATTATTGATCAATCAATATCTCAGCAGTGTGGTTTTTGGACAAAATTTGGATCCATCTCAGAAAATGTACACCAATCCCAAATCTCGGAAGCAAATTAAAAAGATCCCCTGTAGTACTGTTCAGGCGGGCAACAGGATGCTGACTGTCATTGACCTAACAGCCACAGGTGTCACTGTTAACAAGCAATTTCTGATTCTTCAGAGTCCCTTTAAGTATTATGCTGAATGCATCCTCCAGCAGCTACAATGTGTCTGTAATATGAAGCTCTTCCTCTTTCTCTCTCTTCCTCCATCTTTCCCCATGCCTTCCTTTTCATCTTACTCCTCAAGTTTCTAAGCTCTTAATCAGCCTTTTTCTCATCCTTTGATTTGTTCTTCACATCGTCACTGGTCGGTTGGTTGAGTGGGTGTGTGAGTATATAGATTTGCATGGCAGTTAAAAACAGAAACTCAATTAATTAAAGCCTTTTTAATTATTCCCAGCCTTGGTTTTTTTTTTTACGTGTTTCCCCTCTCTCCTCTCCCTCTTTCAAACAGCACTCATATTTCAGCTTTGTTCTAATGAGCCCTCACTTTCTCTCTCGCTGGCTCTCCGTTGCCACTGTGTTTTCTGCAGCTGTCAGCATCTCAGCAGGGCTCTTCCTCACAAAACAAAACCCAGCTAAAAAAGAGGTTTTCACATGGCATGTTCAATATATGGAAGCCCCTGAAGGGATTCTCTTACAGGATCCTGATTCTGAATATATTCTCTTTCATAAATGATTTCTTAAAGGTTTACAAATCATTTGGTAATCATGAAATGTTATAATGTGTGCAGCAATAAACTGTTAAAATAGCATTAATCATAGCATCATCATTTCATTGTTTGATAACAGTAAAATAACTATTAAATAAAGTTTACTCTCAATTTACCATTTACTAATGATGGCTATTATAAAGTGTTACCGATCATTTATACCCCTGCCAAAGTCCCTTGCCAAAGGTTTTGGACAGATAATTGACCAAATGGCAGAACAAGTGACCAAACTAACGTCAAATAAATTAAAGTATTTTTGATTTCAGTGTCTGGGAGTCGAAGAGTTATCCAAAGATGAGGATATCTGCTGCTAGAATATGGAAGGAATCTGCCTCACACCTCTTCTTCTCTATTTCATCCAGGAGGAATCCATGCAGGCCTCCCTCCACCTCCTTGCTTACAACCCAGTTTCTCAATAAACAACAAACAAATCCTGAACTGCCAAACTCAATGCAAAGACAGAACAGAAAAAAAGAGCAGATGAATAATTGATGATGTGATACAGCTGGTATCAAGTTAATCTCTTTGTGGTGGATCAGTGTTTTCATTGGTGGGAGATGATAGAAAAGTTATTTCATCCCTGTGACCTCACGCTGAATATTGTGTGTTGTCTTATTTATTTTTTTACAACAGATTCAGTGGCTTTACCTCGGAGCTTAATACATCACAGAGCTGTTTCCAAACGCAGTGGATCTTCAGTATTGATCCAAAAATGTGACTAAAATCCCAACTAGGAGTAATTTTAGCGGAAGTTGGTTGGAGTGTGACAGGAAGATTGTATTTTTAGTATTTTTAATTGCCTTTTGCTCCGCATTTTAAAGGAATGTTTCACTCACAAAATGACCCTTTGTATATCAATGACTCACCCTGTTTCACCTTGAATTCTTGAAGAACACTTTGTTTTTCCCGCATGCCTTCCACAGTGAATGGAGAATTAATGATTATGATTGATGAATTGAAGCAAATCTTCTGACTTGTTTGGACTCACACGGACGAGTAGTGCGAGACTGTTCATGCAGAAGTCTTTTTAAATACTAAGGTTTTAGTTGAGATGCATGTGTTTGGGAAGTAGTGAGCATACGACTGGATAAATGGACAAACATGGACAAGTCTACTGTCAGCAGAGCGGCACATTTTACAAAGGAAGAGCAAACTATAAAATTAGACAAATACGAAGAAGTTAAACACATAATCCAGACTAAAAGTAACACAGTTGCAGCTGCCAAATGCAGGAAGGACAGCTGGCAAAAGAAAACAAAATTGCTGATGTGTGAATGCGTGAATTAACAGACTTATTACTTTATCGGAATACTCAAAAGTCAGAGGATGAATAGATTACGGTACTTATGCTACTTACATTATACTATTGACAATGATGAGGCGTGTATCACTATTTCAGCCTTCCCCGGCGCATTTCATCCGAGGCAGTCGGTCGGCTTGTAAATGTCGCGAAGTTGCGAGCTTAGACAGCGCGCTCCCCCTCACCCGGACCTCTATTACAAGTTTACAGAAAAATAATAAATATACATAGGACATGGGATGGATTACAATCATAAAAATACAATACAAAAATGGTGATAAAAGTGCAGATGCCTAACGTGGGGCTCAAACCCACGACACCGAGAGTATACGTTTCTTGCTCTACTGACTGAAAAAACTGTTTAACGGTCTAACTCCACAATCCAGTGCTACAATGTTCACAGTCTTTGCACGTTTTTTCGGTAATTATTCTCCAACATTTATTATGTGTTTAGAAACAAATCTCTGAATTTCCTTTACACGGCCTTTAATAATGGTTCAAGTGCAAACATCAGCAGTGTCCAACAGTAGTGCATTAGAGGTAAAATCTCTCCTGTAGTAACAATGAATGAGGGACCTGGCCACATGCCACATGGGACCTATGCCACAAATATGACCAAATGTGTGAGTGTGTGTGTGTGTGTGTGGGTGGGGGTGGGGGGGGGGTGGTAATGATGTCACAACCTCAGTGATAACAAGCTGCTAAAAGTGACATGCCAACGGTTGGCATAGCTCTGATGACAGAATGACGCTGGCTGTCTCTCTCTCACACACACATACACACAAACACAGTGGAGCTGCTGAGGCCTAATGGAGTGGGTTTGGACCTTCATCCCCGCGCTGGTAGCTTCATCCCCCCCCCCCTCCCCAACCACCATAACAGCCAGCGTTCACCTTTGATCAGGACCTAAAATGGCAGTGCTGGCTCAGCTGACATGTCAGACAGCTGCCAATTAGATCAGCTCAGCCTCAGGCGACTGGATTCCAGCCTAGCAGCTACCCAGCTTGTTTTCCATAAAGGCAGTGGCTGCACAGAGGTTTTTTTTCCTGCCCACTCTAATCACAGTTTTCTGCTGTCGGAGGAGCAGATTTTTCCCCAAAACTACTTTAGAATTAAAATGTATCATTGTACCAAGTGGGCTTGTGGATGAACGGACAAGTCCTGTACACTTAAGATGTGACTTTTCAGACCTACAGTTGCTGATAAATTACACCAGATTTCCTCATGGTGGACTGGGTCCACCTATTTACAGGACACTCACTTCTTTGCCCCCCCAAATGTGACCACTGTCGGCAGCACTGCCACAGAATGTACGGTATACTATATAGAGACGGTGTGTGAATGTATTTTGGATGCAGCACACTCTGTCGTCTTATACAGTCTCTTTGCATAGGTTATTTCTCACCGTGCATGATTGGAAAAGCTTCAGGGCTTATTAATCAGTGATAATTAGCCATGTGCATGAGTATTTTTGTAGTAATAGGCCTTCAGAACAAATAGAGTTTGTTTTCAGAATAACGGGATGTTGGACAAATGGGCTTTCGGTCCAATGGGACATTTTTCAGACCTATTGGGGTTTTAGAATATTGGGCACAGGGAACAATGGCACGGCACTGACAAATGTATGTCAGTAAAAGGAATGACTCTATAGAACAGTCTTGAGAAAGATATAATATGTGTAGTACAAATTCAAAAGAATGTTCAGTGTTTGTTTGGAGGCTGATGGATCTCAGTGGTGTTCTGAAATTGGACAGATAGATGGCTGGTAGAGGGACAACCCACACAGCTCATTATTTTTAATTAGCTCCAACTTTTGCACATACCACCATACCACACCACCATGGAACTATAGGCCTGAGTGTTTCTGACACCAAAGAGGCATTGAAAGATCGCCCTTCTTGGCCAGACCTCATTAATGCGTATGGACAATGTGGTTCAGAAGCTACAGCGTTTTTTTATTTGGATCATGCTGTTTAAGATTTTTGGAGGGGTCACACACTGCACAGCCATGAGAAACCTCTGTTTTATTTAACACTGAAATATGCGACTCTCTATCCCGTGCTTCCTTACACAATAAAACAGTTCTTCTTTCTTTCCATGTGGTCAGTACACTGCTGATCTCCCTAAAAATCGCAAATGTTTTTCACTTCAGAATGCTAAAAGGAAGAGCAACGCCTGTTGTATTCAGGCTGATTAGTGACAAAAGAGATGTAACATCAAACATAAAGAATGGTCGATGAGATTCCGGCAGTGTGTGTTGTCTGTCTGATCTGAAGGGTGAATTACAACATGATAATATCTTGTTTTGTGGTATACACAGAACCATCACATGAGCTGTGCGAAGTGTGCGGCCGCGCAGGGCCTCGTGCCTTGCCGACATTCCTGCAGGTTTTTTTTTCATATATAAGATAAGATTTGTATGACCGTTCTTGAACCAACACGTTTCTAAAACAAAATTCCTGTGTCAGTTCCATTATGCATAGCCAAGGTACTAGCAGAGCGCTAAATATGTGAACTTATGAACGATTTCTGAGTTACAGCTGTTATATGTTGTTGTGGTTGTCTCTTAGGCTGTGACCTGCACTGATATATCCTCTTCTATGGCGATGACACTATTTTCTCCAAGTAGATGTTGCATTTTAGTTTGGTCAGAGAGGGAATCAAAATCTTGGAGTTTACATTTAATTTGTGTAATGAACTTTTTCCAAATTTCTTCGTATGTGCTACATTGTAAGCAGGAAATCTCTGTCTCCACCTGTCTCTGTGGACAGAGCTGACACAGCCTGTCTTCTCTAGGCAGCCAGGTCTGCCTGTGTCGGCCAGTCTCTATGGCCAGGCTGTGATCACTGAGTCTGTACATTGTCAATGTCTTTCTCTGTTTCCTGTCAGTCACGGCGGTCAGACCGTCTGCCACTGTGTACTGTCTGTTTAGAGCCAAATAGCATTGAAGTTTGTTTTGAGTTTTTGTGGTAGATGTCCAGTAGTTGATGTCATTTTCTTTTTCTTTAACTATAATTTGGTTGATCCAGATGGTGGTTGGTCTCTCTCTCTCTCATTGCTTCCTTTCTGTCTCTGGATTACAATGTTTTAGCTATTTTTCTATAGATACATAAACAGCCCCCCCTTGTGGCGCTGGGCCCAAGTAGAACTAGAATAGCTATGTGCGTGTGACTCATGCACATGCACCCCCATCAACTGTTGTTGCCACCATTTTAAAACCTGTCTTCTCATACAGAATGCAACTTTAAAACCAGTCCTGCAGACTAAATCAAACACCAACAGACAGTACAACAGAAAGGCCCTGAGTATGGCTAAGAACGACATTATCGCTCAATACTACCATGCAAATATAATGAAGCGAAACCTGGCCTGCATGTGCCCGACAAGAAGCCAGACTGAATACTTTTCACTTGAGGAGTCTCCGCAAGATCATGAGCATCTTGTGAGAAGACAGAGTCACCAACGCAGAAGTGCTGGCGAGAGCTAAACTCACCTCCATCCGAAGCTTCCTGTGTAAACGCCGTCTCAGATGGCTCGGCCACGTTCGCCACATGGCAACAGGCAGACTCCCCAAGGACCTTCTTTACAGACAACTCGTACTCGGCACCAGACCCCTCGGCCGCCCTCACCTACACTTCAGAGACGTCTATAAGCGTGACCTCTGTCACCTGTGACCTATGTCAAAGAAACAACCCATTTCCAAGCTGTCAGCCATCAAACCTACTGTGCATAGCTTTGTGGAGCACACTCGGTGGCTTCATTTCAGAGGTGTTCCCTACCTCCCATTATATAAGTCTGAAGCCTCACTTGACCTTTTGGGTGTGCTTGCGGTTGAATCAGCCATCAGCCTCAGCGATGGAGGTAGGTAGGTAGCAGGAAGTAGGTAGGAAGCAGGAAGTGCGTAGTATGTTACTTATGCCACATCGTCAGGGTACCTTATGAGCAGTTATGATTGCTTAGAAGGAATGCATAGAGTGCGATGACAAGGCTGGTCATATCTGGATCGAAAATTGTTCAACATATGCAAAAAGTCCAGATGCTGCCCAGAGGACAAAAAGACTGGTGAAAGAACTGGATTTACAGAGGGAGATTATCTGCGCCCAAATAACATGTTAGCTTTACCTTCCGGAGCCATTGTAGCTAAAGAGACTAAAGCTACAGCAGTGAAGTGAGCCATAAACAGGAATATTATAAAGCCTTTTAATATCCTTGTCACAGAGTTGAGGTCTTTCCCCAGCCCCCCTCCTCCCCTCCTCCTTGTGTCTCTTTTTGGCTGGATTTCAAAACCATGCTGCAAGCTGTGCTGAAAAACAACAATGTGCCTAAACGCTGAAGTGATTTCTTAAAGATTAATATTTTTTAGAGTTCTCTTGACTTGGCCTTTTTTTTATATAATCAAACAACCATCTTATTTTGTGAATACAGACTGCAACAGAAAACTGATCCAGAGGCCCCTAATCAGTTTATTCACTGTATGTTCATTTTTCAGTGGCAGCCCACGGCCAGGATCAGTCGCTGAATATTACAAGTATAGTTTAACATTCAACTAAGTTTCATAAGCAAGCTTGGAACTTTAATCTAATGCTGAGCTCGCCCTGCAGTTAATCAAGATTCACAACATATGGGCTGAAAGATACCTTCGAGGCAAACAAGTAGGCCTACTTTCACTGAGGACTCTATACTACTATACCTGAGCTCCGGATGGAACAAGAAGCATAATGATCATACTTACAGTGGATTGTCTGTGGTCCCTGGTGGAGAGGTGGCTGATTTTGTTTCACACTGAGTTTTGGTTAGAACATACCAGTGTTTTAGCATCTTTAAGACAAATAACTATTATCTGCTGACATCTAGCGTAAAGCCATGTTTTAGCTTTTGTAATATTTTGCCATATTGTTTACATTTTCAAAATTACCTTTTCATGTGATACACCCATCTTACAATTTAGTGTTTTGCCAGCCAAAACACACTCAGGGTAAGTATGATTTTGCTCATAAAGCTTCCATAGGGAACTATAGGCTACTAGATGCCTCTTCCTCATTCTTGAATGTAGTTTTCTTTTCTTAATTATCATTATCTTTGTTTTTATGAGGATCAGAGGATAAGGGATAGTGTTAATGTCCTGCTAGTTGTTTTAGGGGGGAGCAACAGAAGGTGTTTTACAGTGATTGTATTACTTTCCCTCTTGTTTTTTTTCTTGCTCACGGTAAAAACTACTTCAAGTTGTATTGAGTAATTCATTATCTCAAGGCTTAAAGAACCCATATTGTAAAAAGTGAGATTTTCATGTCTTTTATATTAAAAAGCAGGTTTAAGTCCTATATAAATACTGTGAAAGTATCAAAACACTCAATCCATGGAGAAATACACACAGCCTGTATTCAGAAACTGTGAGTTTGAAACAAGCCATTAGCATTTCTGTCCATTTGTGATGTCACAAATATACAATATTTAGACGGTTTCACAGTTTTAAACGTAAACATTCTAAATGTGTCCCGGTTTATTTCCTGCTGCAGTGTATGTGAATGACATTAGCTGACAGTATGTAAACATGGAACCAGGCTGTTTCCAAACAACGCAATTCCATTGCCAGTCCATTGAAATGCGCTAAAACTGAGTGTTTTAGACAGAGAGTAAATACAGGTATATTTAGACATATTATATTAAATATTTAGGGGGAGGCTGCTACACTTCCGCGACAACATTGTCAGTCAGGATGGCGTTATCAGCTGTGTAACCACCGTATGAGCGCAGTACAGCGCGGCTGTACTGTGACATTACTCAATGACATTACTCCGTCATTGCGTATGATATATTTTAACCTCCTGCCCTGACTTTTCCTAAATACCTATTGCATTTAGAAAACCAAATAAATGGGTTTTTGGTGGGGGGGTTTTTTCATGACAAAAGCCCCCCTTTAGTTGCCAGGAGTATTGCCGATTAATGTTGGTGCTCATCTCCTCCGACTCTCCTCCGGCATCCGAATTGATGCATTTGCATAATGGTCGTATGAGTGCACTGAGACAATAATTGGGACATAGAAACTAATTTGATTATTCACTCACCAGCACTTATAATCACACTAAGGTATGTCGGCCCACATTATTCATCATCATATGTGTAAGATATCAGAAATGAAAGCAAAAATAATTTTTGTTTAACTGTAAAAGTTGTGTTCCGTATGTACCGCTATAAGCATATGTAATTAGGGCTGTGCCGAATAGTGTTATGCTTCATTCATAATGTTGACACTTCAATTATTATTATTAATAACTTACAGAAACATTGCGTGCAGTCCACCGTCTCTCTCACACAGCGAGCGACGCTGCGCTCCGTCCTCTCTCTGTAATTGTCTCAGTTTTCACATCATGTTTCTATCTCAGAAAATATTTTGCTTTAATCCATATTTGTTGGCATTGAGCCTTTCAAAAACAACATTTAGTTCCATATGCTACGGTACTTTTGCTTCGCCATGGACTAGGACTAGTACTGCATCAGGTAGCACTGTGAATATAGTTTTTCCAAAAACAGATCTATGCAAATAGCAAGCACATTTTACACTGCTACGACATTTGCTGTTGCATAGTATTCACTGATGCACGTTGGATGTGATGAATGAAATGCAGGAAAATGAAACTGAGAATTTCTGTCTCCACAGTAATCTCATCTGTTGGGTGTTTTTAATGAATTAGGAAGCCGACAGCAGAGCCTAACTTTAATTTGAATGTTATATAACAAAGTCAAATGCTATCCCCTCATTCTGAAGTAGTCCTAAATCAATACTAGTAGAGTACTTCCTTTTTTTATGAATGACGCGGTACACTTGAAGCAGCAGCGTTGTGTGTGTGTTTGACTAATCAGCGACAGTCATCCCTACAAACTCCACCCGAAACTTCCGGTATTTCAAAAAGTTCTAACCCCCGACCAAGGCCTTTTTGGGGGGTAAAAAGGCCGCAAAAAATGTCCCAGGAACTTAATTTAGACCCTGGTCCCTGTGGTCGAAACGCAAAGAGTTCCTCAAAAGGATCCTAGTTCCGGGAGAAAGTTGCAGTTCGAAACAGGGCTTAACAGTATAACAGTTTTATGTAGGTTGTAACTGTTAGATAATCTTTCTGGCTGTGTATGGTGTGTGGGGGCTGCCTGAATCATCACAATGTGCTAAAGAGATGGAGACTGATGAGGTGTTAATGGCCCATCAGTGCAAACAAAAGGATACAGCCGCTCTTTGGCCTGGGATTTGGAGAAAATAGTACCCCCAAAGAACCTGGCGGTCTTAGTGTTAATGCTCTGAATCTCATATACAGACGTGGACAAAATTGTTGGTACCCTTCTGTTAAAGAAAGAAAAACCCACAAAGGTCACTGAAATAACTTGAAACTGACAAAAGTAATAATAAATAAAAATTTACTGAAAATTAACTAATGAAAATCAGTCATTGCTTTTGAATTATGGTTTAGCAGAATCATTTTAAAAAACAAACTAACCAAACTGGCCTGGACAAAAATGATGGTACCCTTAACTTAATATTTTGTTGCACAACCTTTTGAGGCACTCACTGCAATCAAGCGATTTCTGTAACTCTCAATGAGACTTCTGCACCTGTCCACAGGTATTTTGGCCCACTTCTCGTGAGCAAACTGCTCCAGCTGTCTCAGGTTTGAAGGGTGCCTTCTCCAGACTGCATGTTTCAGCTTCTTCCACAGATGTTCAATAGGATTTAGATCAGGGCTCATAGAAGGCCACTTCAGAATAGTCCAATGTTTTGTTCTTAGCCATTCTTGGGTGTTTTTAGCTGTGTTTTGGGTCATTATCCTGTTTGAGGACCCATGACCTGCGACTAAGACCAAGCTTTCTGACACTGGGCAGCACATTTTCTCCAGAATGCCTTGATAGTCTTGAGATTTCATTGCACCCTGCACATATTCAAGACACCCTGTGCCAGATGCAGCAAAGCAGCCCCAGAACATAACCGAGCCTCCTCCATGTTTCACTGTAGGTACAGTGTTCTTTTCTTTGGATGCTTCATTTTTGCGTCTGTGAACATAGAGCTGATGTGACTTGCCAAAAAGCTCCAGTTTTGTCTCATCTGTCCAAAGGACATTCTCCCAGAAGCTTTGTGGCTTGTCAATATGCATTTTGGCAAATTCCAGTCTCACTTTTTTACGATTTGGTGTCCTCCTTGGTCGTCTTCCATTAAGTCCACTTTGGCTCAAACAGTGACGGATGGTGCGAGCTGACACTGATGTACCTTGACCTTGGAGTTCACCTCTAATCTCTTTGGTTGTTCTGGGCTCTTTGCTTACCATTCGTACTATCCGTCTCTTCAATTCGTCATCAATTTCCCTCTTGTGGCCACGTCCAGGGAGGTTGGCTACAGTCCCGTGGACCTAAAACTTCTGAATAATATGTGCAACTGTGGTCACAGGAACATCAAGCTGCTTGGAGATGGTCTTATAGCCTCTACCTTTAACATGAAGGTCTATAATTTTCTTTGTAATCTCCTGAGACAACTCTCTCCTTAGCTTTCTGTGGTTCAGGTTCAGTGTGGCACACACCATGATACTAAACAGCACAGTGACTACTTTTCACCCTTTAAATAGGCAGACTGACTAAAAGTTTGAAGATACCTGTGATGCCATTTACAGGACACACCTTAGTTTAACCCCTTATGGTCAAATTATTTTCAATCTTTTTTAGGGGTACCATCATTTTTGTCCAGGCCAGTTTCATTAGTTTGTTTTATAAAATGATTCTGCTGAACCATAATTCAAAAGCAATGTCTGATTTTCATTAGTTAATTTTCAGTACATTTTTATTTATTATTACTTTTGTCAGTTTCAAGTTATTTCAGTGACCATTGTGGGGTTTTCTTTCTTTAACGGAAGGGTACCAACAATTTTGTCCACATCTGTATAGGATATATATATAGGACCTTTTAACACCATAGTTTCAGCATATTTGGCATTGTTTTTAGGTGCACAGCAGTTACACTGACTTGTCTAGATGGAATAGCCCATTATTCTGTGGTGCGCTGGGGGTTTAACACTAGGTCCATTTCCATCCACCAGTTTTTATAGCCATTTTCAATTTGCGCATAAAAAATCTGAGTGGAGAAGCTGAAAATTCGAAAAGATCTTGAAATACCTGAAAAAAAAGTTTTTTACGCTTGGCTGAGGTGGAAAAGTTGGTGTATCAATAAAAGCAAATGTGACAAAGTGCAATGGAAACAGATTTGGGGAATAAATTATGTACATGAAGCTTCTGTTCCACTGCAGAGACAAAAAGTCTCTTCATCGCTCCACACAGATCTGAAGTGACCTTCCTCACATTAATACATGAAACAAACAGAAGTGTCATATTTCTATCAAGTTTTCTACATTGTTTTTCACCGTTTGAGAATCGACTGGTGCTCTTTTAATTACGCCATCTTGTTGTCTCCTGACTGGAGAATTGGAGTCATCTACTGCTTATCTAAATGAACCAACTCCTAATTCACTAGCAAAGACCACGCCAATAATGGGTTATATGCGTTTGAAATAGTTTGTTACGTATTGAGATGGAGGGGAGCAATGGGTTTAGGAAGGAGGATGAGGGATTTGGGGATGGGGGTCAAGGGAAGAGGGGATGAGGGGTAAGGGTTAAGGGATGAAGGAATGAGGGTCCAGGGATGAAGGGTTGCAGGTGGGGGATGATGGGAAGAGGTGTTGTAGAAGGATGGATGGAGGAGAGCAATGATGGACCGGTGTCGGCTGGAGGCGAAGGGAACCGGGGGAGTCGAGACTCTGAGTGGGGAAGCCGTCTCTTCGTGAGCTCTGATGTTTGCAGAGCCCCCAGTGGTTCCTGTAATTAAATGTGAGAGAAAGAAGGGTGAGAGAAAAGAAAAAATAGGGTTGGGGGGAGGGATGTGAAAACTGAGTCAAGGGGAAGTGAACAGATCAGGTGTGCTTAAACACTTTAGCCAATGAGGCATGGTCTTTGTTCCCGAATTTAGTTATAAAACAAAGACCACGCTAATAATGGTATGGGTTTGGAACAGCTTGTTACGTATTGAGATGGAGGGGAGCAATGATGATGTAGGAGGAATGGGTTAGGAAGGACGATAAGGGACGAATGGATGGGGGTCGAAGGATGAAGGAATGAGGGTCGTGGGATGAAGGGTAAGGGTCGAGGGATGAAGGGTTGAGGTGGGGGATGACGGGAAGAGGTGTTGTAGAAGGATGGATGGAGGAGAGCAATAATGAACTGGTGTCGGCTGGAGGCAGAGGGAACCAGGGGAGTCGAGACTCTGAGTGGGGAAGCCTACTCTTCGTGAACTGCTCTTTTAAGGCACGGTTTCTGAATGTGGGCTGTGTGTATTTCTCTGAGAATTGAGCGTTTTCATACTTTAACACTACTTATATAGCACTTAGACCTGCCTGCACCTAAACTGGCACAGGCGCCGCTGCGGAAGGACAGGTGTGGAGGAAGCAGGGAACTTCGAACTTTGCGAAGCCTTGAAAACGCGGAGGGAGCATGTGCAGGTGGGGCAACAAGGCGGGGTGACTGGGCAGTGATGTCGCAACTGGGTGTGAAGGAGCCATGTGCGAGCTGCTGCAAGCCAGGGAAGAGCTTTCTATGAAAGTGTAGCAGTAGATTCCCCAGTAGGTGCCTTGGTTGAACTGTTGGAGGCGGAATGCGGCCTGGGATGCGAAGAGGACATGGTACGTATAGAAACTGGATAAGTAATTGTCTGGCTCCTGGGGTTGAGGAAAATGGAGCAAATGGTGTCCCGATAAGGGGAAAAGCGAATTCCATTTCCGCTGCCCCGCCGGGTGTCGTGAGCTGCCTAGGACTGGCGGCAGGCGCAGGCAGATGGCTGTAAGGGCCAAATGAGATATAAATATCTGCCGTATTTTCTGTCCAAGGGAAGGTAAGATGTGGGAGGGTTGTGCGACTGGAAAGGGACGAGGTGGGGGGGGGGGGGTTAACTTAGGCCAAGGTGTACAAGGTCTGAAATGAGGAGCACCGTGCCTCGTCGTGCACAGGCAAGTTGTGTTCCTTATGTAGACGATGCGTAGTATGGTTGTTGATATCGGGATACGTTGTGCAAGGCGGTTTGAAAAAGGAGCTCATTGTGATAGCATTTGATGATTGAAGCAGAGGATCATCCACGATATGAGAGTTGAATGTTAATAGCCTACAAAATGATTTGACTTGTTTCGCGTGACCTGAATTAACCATGTATCGGCCAGTTACCATGGGCTGAAACAGTATGAATGGCAGCATTGGTAGTGGTTGCTGCAAGAGAGAAGGGAAAAGGAAATGCGGGAGCAGGCAGACCCAGAGAGGCTGCATTAACCCTGCCGAAGAAAGGGAAGAACAAAGGATGCTGGGATAGAGGGATGCGTGTGCGCGGTCGAATGTGCAGCCTGCGGGCACAGAGATGAAAGAAAAAGGGAAAAACATTAGACAAATACAGACACATAGGGAGCAGGCACAAAGGGGTACAGGGATACCTGGACGAGGGCTGAAACAGTTTGCTGTGCCCCTGTGTTGGGCTGCGTCATGAGGTCATCAGTTGGCCGCCACATGAGGAATTGTGCCTTGAAGAGCTGGAACAGCCTGGCTTTGTTATCGGTCGGGTGGTCCGGTGAGAGCACGCTGCAAGCATGCAACTGTCCAGTCGGAGATGATAGCTGTATGGGAAGGGGCTGCAATCGGGAAGCTGCGGATCGGCCGCCGTGTGGATGCGTGTCAAGCGCCAATCGGACGTGCAGCGTCTGGAGGCTTTCTCCCAAAGGACGGTGGTGGTGCTGTACTCTGTAGATTTGGTGCAGGTGGTGTGCTGGAACCAATGGATGAGGAATGATGGACAATGTTGTGCCAAGGTATGAAGAGCGGAGCACGGCCACGGTGGCTGGTGGCCTCATAGTAAGGTAGGCTTTGGAACGAGGAGATTTGGTCGGACAGATCGCGGTCCGAGGGGGTGAGAACCAGCTCGAGTCCATGGCGAAGTAAGCGACCAGACTGTTGGATAATGTGAGTGAGTTGCGCGTCAGTCTGGATAGACGGACGAATGGATGCGAAAGCAAAGTCAAGGGGAAGTGAACGGATCAGGTCTGCTTAAATACTTAATCTACGGAAATGGGATGTGTATGAGGAGTGGTCTTTGTTCCCAAACTTAGTTATAAAACTCCATTAACCGCATTTCTGTAGTGGATGGAAACAAGCATTCATCCGCATTTTCTTATGCAGATTTTTCCAAAAATTTGGTTAAAATTTGTAATACATTTGGATGGAAACCAGGCTACTGAAAATGATAAGTAGTACTATGAGGGCAACTTATGTAAGCGTAAATGAGTTACATAGTAACATATTTTTCATATCTTAATACCATAATAAATATACAGCTGTTAGGGGCAGTTGCCTACCTTGCCTAATGGTAATGCCCCCCCCCCCGCCCCACCACAGCCCCTAAAAATACATATCAATGCTTTGAAGAGAGACACAGTGAGTGTCCATGTATGCTTGGAGGTTCACCCACTTGATATGCGAACTCTGCGACTGCCGATGTGCTCCCTCCCACCCAGAGATCAATACATGACTGGGAGCAGAAGACAAACTTTACCCCAGGCAAGTGCATAATCAATAGCCATGTGGGTTCTCGCTAATTAAACTGCCACATTAATATATTTCTCACTGAAAGCTACCTCTGGACAAGAAGGGCAGAGGAGAGGTTGGAAGGGGGGAGATGATGAGATCAGATGGGAACGGGGGAAGAAAGGGGAAATAGCTGAAGAGAAAGAGATGGACGAAAGGCCTGAGGGGAAACCATGCCAGGGTAAGAAAAAGTAATGATTTTTCTAATCTGTTTAATAACAATTATACACCAAAGTAATGTAATACCTTGGATGGCAACGGAGTTATCTTTTTTTATTTCCGCAAATGTTTACAGAGCATTTACACAGCTCTTTTTTTTCGTGAACACTATAAAAACACCAATTTATATTGTTTGGCATAAATCAGGATTACAGGTTATTAGGATTTATACAAAACATTATAAGCATCATGTACAGGTTGTACAGACTATCCAAGTCTCAAGTGTGAAATCCACCACTGCCAAACTGAGTGGTTGGGGATCCAATGCTGGCCCTGTGCAGTCTGGTCTATTCCCTCCTTTTTACAGTATCTTATGGATAGAGGGCTGTCTCCTGCCACTGTTAAAGTGTATGCAGCAGCCATTTATTCCCGCCATGAGGGTTTTAGCGACAGACAGGTCTTTGGCCACTCTCGCACGAAGCGGTTCCTGCAGGGGGTCAGAAGGTAACAACCAGTGGTGCGTGCCTTCTGCCCGCAGTGGGAACTGCCATTGGTGCTCAAGGCTTTGGTGAAGGACCACTTTGAGCCTCTATTAGAGTGTTCCTCTTTCAAGGCGTTGTCATTCAAGACAGCATTGCTGCTTGCATTGACCTCAGCTAAAGAGAGTATGTGAACTGACCGCCCTGTGGGTGCACCCCAGTTGCTTGATGCTTCGTGGTGACTGCGGCATGGTTACTCTCAGACCAAACCCCTCTTTTGTTCCTAAGAACTTAAGGAGTTCATTTAGGTCGAGGGTTATACAATCGGACACTTTTTGTCCTCCACTCCATGTGGGAGACAAGGAGGCAAAGTCGCATCTATTATGGTAAATGGACTTGGATTTACAGTATATAGCACCTTTCTAGTCTTTTAACCACACAAATGCTTTACACTAGATGTCAGCATTTGCACACACATTCATACACTTACGGCAGAGGCTGCCATGCCAACCTGCCCATCAGGATCTAATCTAAATACTCATTCACACACCGATGGCACAGCCTTCCGGAGTAATTTGGGGTTAAGTATCTTGCTCAAAGGACATTTCGACATGAGGACCGGAGGAGCCGTGGATCAAACTGCCAATCTTCCGATTGGTGGGTGATCCGTTCTATCTCTGAGCCACAGCCGCCCTTTTCGCGTATTGGCATGTTATGTCGAACGCATGGCCCCTCCCTCAGGCGCACTGAACAGCTGTTTGTGTGCGTCAGTGATGGTGTGGCCCGGAAAAGGCCTTTCCAAGAAACACCTGGCGGGCTGGTTTTGTGAGTGCATCTCCACAGGCCTATATGAAGGCAGTAAGAGACCCTTCCACTGCAGTCCACACGCAGCCTCGCGGTGTCGGTGGCCTTGTTCGGTGGGGTGACATGTGTACAGTGGCATCATGGTCAACGCCTTGCCCGTTCATACGGTTTTACTACTTGGACATGTTGGGCTCCTTTTCAGGATCTGTGCTTGCTGGAACTACACAAGACTAGTGAAAAAGGCGGAGTGCAACTGACCCCCCTCTGGGCATGATACATCTACATGTTCCCATGTTCCTTGATGACCCAGGGAATGTAGTGTGCGGGGTATCTACTGTTTGTGTTTGCTTTTGCTGGACGCCGCCTTATATAGTGTGGTGACGCACATATATTCGGTAGGCATGTCCTGATTGGCCAGCTATGTTTATGCGACCTTTAGAGGAGTGGATTACCCATAGAGTCCAGTAGAGGGCTCCGCCTGTGCTTATAGAACTAGGGTTACAATATCGTAACCTCAGTTTTATACGTAGGTTACTAGGGGCTAAGTGATCATCATTCCAGCAATCGGCTAAAAACAAGCCTTACCTAGTCTGTTGCAGGCAACATTTTGGTCGTCGTCGTTGCTCAAAAACTGACATCCATAGAAAAGTTTGGTCTCATTTTGAACGGAAGCATTGGCAGATTAATTTCATATGTTATGATCCACTAACGATAAATAAACAAATACCTGTTTTTGTTATCTTCGCAGCCATCATTCAGTTCAAGCAGGTATCAACAGCAATTGGCTACACCCACAAAGGTCAGCGCAGCTCGGGTCAAAGTTTGAACAGCAGCACAGAGCTGTCACAACTGGCTACATACACAATGATGGAGAAGGCTGGCACAAAAGTTGTTTCCATGAATAATGTGAATACGCCATTGGACTTGCAAGAGCTTGTGAGCCGTACTCAGTTGTTGTGTTCACTGTTGCTGGTTGACATGGACAGAAGGGGCAACGTCTGAAACGTGAAGCTCATGCTTAAGTGCCTTAAACCTGCATTCTTTCTAATAGCCAGCAGGGGACGACTCCTCTGGGTGCAAAAGATGTCAGATTGTATAGAAGTCTATGAGAAAATGAGCCTACTTCTCACTTGGTTTATTACCTCAGTAAACATTGTAAACATGAGTTTATAGTCTCAGTCGCTAGTTTCAAGTCTTCATCAATACAGCATGATGTTCATTTAGTAAATTATGGTCCCATTTAGAGTCAAATAGACCATAAAGCAGGGGATGCTATAGGATGTGGCTACCTTGTGATTGACAGGCATTCTCTTCCAGACGCTGCAGAACGCAAGTTTAACATCTCAGGTCAGAACACTGAACATATGTCGTTGGCCGTTGTTCAGCGTTCAGTTGTACTGTAAGACACTCAACTGTTACAACCCATTACAAACATGCCTGTTTTTTGCTAGCCAAAATTAGCATCCCAATTATTATCCCAGTTAGAGGTCCCATATCATGCTCATTTTCAGGTTCATATTTGTATTTTGTGTTTCTATTAAAACATGTTTACATGCTGTAATGTTAAAAAACCCTTTATTTTCCTCATACTGTCTGCCTGAATATACCTGTATTTACTCTCTGTCTCAAACGCTTCGTTTTAGTGCATTTCAACGGAATTGCGTTGCTAGGCAACAGTTTGGGTTCATGTTTACTTCCTGTCAGCTGATGTCATTTACATACACTGCAACAGGAAATAAACTGGGACACATTTAGAATGCTTATGTTTAAAACCGTGTAATGATCTAAATATTGTATATTTGTGATATCACAAATGGACAGAAATCCTAACGGCTTGTTTCAAACGTACAATTTCTGAATACAGGCTGTGTGTATTTCTCCGTATAGTGAGTGTTTTGATAGTTTAACAGTATTTATAAAGCACTTAAACCTGCTTTATAATGTAAAAGACATGAAAATCTCACTTTTTACAATATGGGGCCTTTAACGTGAATTACGGATACACCTTGCTAACCAAGCTAACTTGCTAGTGCTAGCACCAGCTGCTAACAGAATCTGGACCCTGTCAGGCCTTGCTTTTCCCTAGCTCCCCCCTCTCGTCCAAATATGGTCACTTCTGGAAACGTTAGTCCACAAACCAATGGGTGACGTCACGGTGGCTGCGTCCAACATGAAACATACAACTCCAGTTTATTTTGGAGTTGGTTTAGCACTCCATATTGATGGAAAGAATTTAGTTTGAATATTGTTCTCTATTAAAGAGGACTATTTTGAGATGAAATGTATTTTTTGAAGAATTAGAATAGACTAAAGTAGGTGCCTATAGGGGTAAAAGTTGAAATTTCAATAAGAGAGGAGAGGTGTGGGAGTAGAACACACAGAGAGAAAGTGAAAGGGGGGAGGGAGGGGAAGGCGAGCAGGAGTGGGGATGGCGGATTAGCGTCAAGCAGGTGGGGCGGTGGAGGAGGCATTAATATGTAATTTATTGATGAGGGATAGAATATGCGGACGGAGCAGAGTGTAGGCGAGGCGAAGCCTGCGTGTTGTGGAAGTCCCTTACGCTAGCAGTATGCGCCTTTCCATTTACGCACTTCATACATACTAATACACTCACACTGACACACACACACACCAACCTCCATTCCTCCCAGCCATTCCTCTCTTCCTCCGCTTCTGTCTTCCTTCCACACAACGCTAGCGAGGAGCTCATCTGGATCTTGCCCCTCAAAACTGCATTTGTCTTTCTGAGCATGGGCATGTGAAACTCGTCACAGTGTGGCATTTCTTTTTTTTTTTTAAAGGAATAGTTTGACATTTTGGAAACGGCTTATTTGCTTCCTTGCTGAGAACAAGATGAGAAGACAGTGTCGTGTTTGTGTGTTTATGGAGCTAGAGCTATAGGTAATTTGTCTAGTTTAGCATAAAGACCAGAAGCAATGGGACACAGCTAATCTGGCTCTGCCTAAAAGTTCAAAAATACATCCATGGACACGGCTCCCTAATTAACATGTTGGATCTCATTTGTTTATTCTGTACACGAACAGAAATGTAAAAACAATTTGTGATTTTAGGAGGAGTTACATGTTTGGACTATTTTCCGATGAACCTCACACCTTCGTTGAGAAATGAGCAGTAGCTTTACGCCCCGGACACACAGGGAACGTCAGGAGCGCGAGGCGGCTGCGTGGCGGCTGCGTGATTCACGCGTCGAGTGCTCACACCAGCTGCGTTTCAGCTGCTTGTCTGCTACCTTTCTGCTGCTGTCAGCCCTTTCTTTCTACATAGAGTTTGCTTTTTAATGGCCATTTCATTTAATTATAAATATCATTTATATTTATTTTAGACATAGAAAGGTTAAGAAACGTGTGGTAATTTGTAAATAATAGTAATAATTGACAATTTAAACTCCGTACTATATTCATTCATGGAGCCCTCCAAGTCACTGCATGTTCTAGAACACTGTCCGGCACATATTTCAGAATAAAAGCCTTGTGTTAACAAATGAAGGAATTCTGTCCACAGAACAAAATGCTTGAGGGCATTTATTTTGAAATGAAAGCAGGAAGTGTTGATTTAAAAATAAGTCTGTACGTTTTTCATCTCTGTAACATATTCTACAGATAGACATCAAAACTGTAGTAATGTAGCTGATATGATGTTAATATATAGTCAATAGATCACCTTCACTGTCTGTTGTTGCTGTGAACCGCGCGCGGCACGCGTCAAAAATAGGTGAGACCTCGAATCTCTAGAAGAGACGCGTATGTGACGTGCTTGAGGCACGTGTCTCATGCGGGCAGTGTGGCTACTCTAACCTGTTAACACAGACGCCGAAATAAAAAACAACAGGTAACTTAACCGCCACGCGCTCCTGACGTTCCTGGTGTATCCCGGGCTTTAGAGGTGTTGGCTAGGTGTTCCCCCCTGATTCCAGTCTTTATGCTAAGCTAGGCTAATCACGCACCACTACGGATATATATATATATATACATATATATATATATGTATTTCCTAAAATGTCAAGATGTTCTGCTGACAAAACAAAGATGTGAAGCAGCAGCTTTTGCAACAGCAGTAAAAATGCTCTGATATGACTGTAGAGTAGTGAGGCTTTTGTCAAAGAGATAAAAATGGCAAGTAATGCTGAAAGTTTGGTTGGTGTGTATTGTAAGTATGGTTTCCTTTTGAAATTCACGTGAAAATAATCTGAATCCGGCGCGAGACCTGACGGACTTCACCGCCAACAATGAAAACTGCTTTACGGAGAGGTAATCACAGAATGTAGATAAATGGAATGGCTATTGCTGAAAATAAAATGGCAGCCATAAATAGTATCAAAAAAGGGGATTTGCTATAATGAAGTCCCAGTGTGAAGTGTGCTGCAAATGCATAGCTGCAGTAAAAAATGGGTCAGTATTTAATTAACTAAGAGAGAGAGGCTGACTTGTGACTTGTAACTGTAAAACATGTCTAACTACAGTTTAGATTAATTTACAGACAGGAGTTTATCTTTCACTGCCAGGCTGCTATTGTCATCCAAAAAGTGCCACAAAAGCACGGGGAACTGTAATGTAATAATGATCGTGTTTGATTAAACTCTCGTAACGGAAGACAAAAAAGAGGCAAAGAAAGGGAGACGGGAGGAAGAAGACAGGCGGGAGAAGAAGAGGAGGCTGCTAATTGATTATCTACAGAGAGAAAGTCAGAAGCTTCATTTGCCAAAGTGCTGCTGGGGGGTGTAAACCTCCACCACCCCTGCCTCCGCCTCCTCCCCCATAAAGAGATGAAGGCAAGATGCAGGCAATTGATACACTCTGTTAGGCCTTATCAGAACCACTGTGATCAGCTGCACCTCCAGGCTTATTCTCTGCAGTTTAACACCACCACAGAGAGAGCTAATGTGTCTGTGTGTGTGTGTGTGTGAGAGAGAGAGAGAGAGAGAGAGAGAGAGAGAGAGAGAGAGAGAACTAAGGAAGAGGTGTAAGCATTACAAGCTTTTTTTTCCCTTGGAAAATGACCTACTATTTACTGATTAACATCAGCTCTGGAATAGATAGCAGTGTGTGTTTGTGTTTGTGTGTGTGTGTGTGTGTGTGTGTGTGTGTGTGTGTGTGTGTTATGTATGTGTGTGAGAGTGTTTGGCTTCCATTACACCACAGTGACAGGAGCTGCATTATCATTCCCACCCACACACATTCCTCACAATAGCAACGTTAATATTAACACCTTATGTAATGTTGGCTTTGAGTTTCATTCCCCCTTCCAGAAAAAAAATGAAAGCTGCACGCTGCAGTTTTTATTTTTATGCGCTCTAAATGGCCCACTTCAGAACAGGAAGGATGCACACAATGCTGCTGAGCTACGTGGCTGTCACTTGTACGACCCCAGAAAAGAAGACAACCTGGCAATCTCACAAGGTAAACAATATAGCTTGTATTGATGGGTAGCCTACTCTAACGCAGGGAGTTTATGCTGAAAAGTGATCATATGCAACTTGTCAATACTTGTGCAACATAGCAATCTTTCTCACACATTAGAAACCCCCAGATGTTGAATTAGCATGAGATCATTTTTCAAATATCTTCAGCTCAGTAAGTATGAACATGCTCCATTCAAGCAATTAAGAATAAAAGATCACCTCGTAACTATCAAATCTGTTCCAGTTAAGAAACAAAGTGTGGTCATTAGCTAGACATTCTGGGGTAAATCTAATTACTACTTAAAGGTCCCATATTGTAATAAGTGACATTTTCATGTCTTTTATATTATAAAGCAGTTTTAAGTTCTCTATAAATACTGTGAAAGTATCAAAAGCGCTTAATCTACAGAGAAATACACACAGCTTGTATTCAGAAACTGAGCTTTTGAAACAAGCCGTCAGGATTTTTGTCCATTTGTGATGTCACAAATCTACAATATTTAGACCATTTCAAAGTTGTAAACGTAAACATTCTAAATGGGTCCCAGTTTATTTCCTGTTGCAGTGTATGTGAATGATATCAGCTGACAGGAAGTAAACATGGACCCAAGCTGTTGCCTAGCAACGCAATTCTGTTGCCATCCCGTTGAAATGCACTAAAACGGAGCGTTTCTGATAGAGGGTGAATACAGGTATATTCAGGCAGACAGTACGAGTAAAATAAAGGTTTTTTTTTAAAACATTACAGCATGTAAACATGTTCTAGTAGAAACACAAAATACAAGTATGAACCTGAAAATGAGCACGATATGGGACTTTTAACTTCCATCTCATCTAAATTCTGGAAAGTAGTAAACTCCACTAAAAACAACATCTGCCCTGCCCGTTCTTATTCCCAGGCGCGTCATATTACTGACGCTTTATCACTGTTTTCAGCGTGTGATACCGCTGCACAAGGCAATCTTTAGCGCCGGTATGAGATGCGCTGGGCTTTCCAATAATTGCAATGTAAAACTGTGCTCCGAGAAAGTGCGGCGGGTGTGTGGTGGCGTAGTTTAAAGAGCGAAAAGACACTCATGGCGGGTGGGAGGAGAGGTGGATGTAAACCCATCCGCGGCAACAGTAAACACACAGGGAAAGTGCTGTGGTGACTTATTATAAAGAACAAAAGAGACCCACAGGGGAGACTGCCCATTGTTCCGACAACCCAATAGTCCGAAAAATGCACCGCTGGACCGAAAGCCCATTAGACCAATAGCTCATTGTCCCGAAGTCCCATTGTTCCAAAAATACACACTCTCAGTGCACTGCCGTCTTAATGCACGGGCTTACCGGGGCCGACCACATAAAAGGGCCCACGACGCTCCGGGGGGAAACATTTTTTAATGTTTAAATCACAGGGAGAAGCGTTACTGGGCACGCAACGGGATGCTCCGGAGTTTTTCACTCCGACACAACCTGCCAGGAGGGGAAAAAAATCTTTTTCTATCAGCTGTATATCTGACTGAGATCTGTTTGTCTTACTGACTGACTGATGTGAAGGGATCCAAGGGAAGGGCTTTCAAAACCTCCATAACCAGAGGACCTAAAATTATATTATATTATTGAGTAATATCGAGTACAGCCCTCAACGTTACACGATGCCAACCTAAAAGTATTGTTAGATTAAATATCCAACTGCGAGGTCCAACAGCAGTTGCACAGGGAAGGTCTGATGACATCATTCTGCATAATAAGTAGCCATGTGCTTCCAGCAGAGGTAAAACTCTAAAGACTTTATTCAGAAATTGGAAATTTGTCTCCGAAAGTAAAAATTGCTCGAAATGCGGCTTAGTGTAAGCCCCTGAGGATTCAGCACCATGGACAGGGCCGGCAGTCATGCCATATTTATTTACAATTCATTCTGATGTGCTGGAGATAAACAGAAAAAGTAAATGAATAATGAGGAAATATCCTAAACAAATCAAATGAAATAAAAATCTCATCATTTGTCCTCAGATTATTATTATTATGTGACACGAGTTAACAAATTAGGTTATCTATCATTTCAACAAACATTGACAATAATAATTAGAATGAAATGAATCTACTCTAAAGCAGATTTATCTTTCTCCATCTGTCCATTGTTGGATATCTAATCAAACAATCCTTCTTGGTTGGCATCGTGTAGCGCTCCATGCAGCAGTGATATGAGTGAGGGCTATACTCATTATTACTCTATAATATAATATCCTTATTATTACTTTAGGTCCTCTGGCTACGAACGTTTTGAAAGCCCTTCCCCTCACATCAGTCAGTCAGTAAGACAAACAGATCTCAGTCAGCTATACAGCTGCTAGAAAAAGGCTCTTTCTATCTCCTGGCAGGTTGTGTCGGAGTAAAAAACACAGCCGCCATTGCGTCTTTACGCAAAGAGCATCCTTTTGCGCGCCCAGTAACGCTTCTCCCTGTGATTCTTTTTTTTTTCCCCCGGAGCACTGTTGGACCTTTTACGTGGTCGGGCCCGGGGGGCTTGAGTCCCGGTAAACCTGTGCATCAAGACGGGGGTGCAGGGAGAGTGTGTATTTTCGGAACAACGGGATTTCAGGTCAATGGGTGTTCGTTTTCGGAATAACGAGCTGTCGGTCTAATGAGCTTTCGGTCCAGTTGTGCATTTTTTCGGACTATTGGGTTGTCGAAATAATGGGTTGTTGGAACAATGGCATGACACCCACACAGGGCAGGAGGGAGGGGAGGTGGATGGGTTCAACAAACACAAGACTTAATCCAGGGGACCACTGTTTGAGTCCCGTTTTACTGTCACTTTACGATCACCTGATCGTTCGTGTCCCATGTTCACAACGCCAAGTCATATTTCCACTGTAAAAACATGGTAATTTTTTATCCCAACCATGTTGTCTTTTTCCTAAACCTAGTGTTTTTGTTTAATTCACAACACTAAGCATGTGTTTACTACGACAGTAAGTGATGCCACTGTAGCTGGTTTCATTTAAACTGAGTTGAAAAACGATGCAATCTGGTTGCCATGGTAATGAATTACATCTGACTATTAACCACACCTGCCCACTACATACTACTGACCAACACAGTATACAGTATTCGGTACATACTGCATATTGCATTCCACAATAGAATGTAGCATGAAACGGTTAAAGCGAAGTATTTCGCAGTATGCTAGACCAGGCTTTAACCTTTAAACCAGCTCTTAAAGCACTGGACAAAAAAAAAAAGCAAAATACAATTTATTTTTTGTTTGTTTATTACTAAGAAACTGCAGGTTTAGCTCCACCATCCCTTAAACTAGTTATTCCAACAGCTCATGGTGAAGTGAGACAAACAGGATCATCAACGAGGGGAGACGGGAAATATAAAACATTGATCCACATTCAACATTAACTGCTTTTTCAGTTACGGCAACAAAACAGTGAAATGATATCCCTACAGATATTTGAGTGATGTTAAAAAAGGGTCATGTTGTCTCAGCAGGTACCTCTCTGCCCCGGCAGAGGCAGCTCTTTCCCATCGCCACTCTGCTGCTCTGTAGCCGGTCTGTGAGCGTCACTGGCCGACTGGCGATCGAGCTACCAAAAAAGGCAGATAAACACAGGTTCCTGTTCATTCATAATGAACATTTATGTTGTGATATTTAAACAAGGCAATGGCTCATATAACCCAGCTCACTGCTTGACCCCTGCTAAAGTAGGGCAAAAGGTTTTGCCCTTTTGGAAAAATTTCAAAAATGTTGGGCACCCTGGACTTCTAATCCCCAAAAGGCACAACTAGACCACACTGTCAACCATCATACCAAATTCGAAGATCCTAAGTTAAACCAAAGCGTGACATGCGAACGGACGGATGGAAGGACGGACGGACGGATGGAAGGACAGATGGACACGCGGAGCGCTATATACCACCGACTACATTTTCGCGGGGTTGTAACAAACTATCCGTCAACAAGGAAATAAAATCCTTTGGTCTACAGATGGGTCTCTAGAGAGAGCTCCAGGGTCTGTGAGCGCGACTGCCCGACTGGCGAGGTAGCAACCAATATCCAAAATCTACACCGTTGATTTCTCCCCTTCAAAAATTTGCAGAAGTGAATTTTATGATGAAATAGCTACGAAAAATTGTCTGCTGTTGTTGTGACTATACCCTCTGCCGTTCCAGCGCTTTGCATTGTGGGATACAGTAGGCGAGGTAGACTGGTCAGATCCATACTGGGGATATTTTCCGAATCAGTACGACATCCGGGTACTTTTTGGCATACTGTAGATTTTGCTTTTGTTTGCATACTACATACTACATGCTACATTTTGGTCAAATCATTACGTACTACTAGTATAGTAAGTGGTTTTGAATACAGTCAAAGAACGTTTACCAAAAAACAGGAAGAAACACTGGCTGGAGGGGGGGCTTTAAACACTTGTTTGGTGCCATTAACATTGCAACCTCTAGACACCACTAGCAGGGCTTTGGGCTCTTTTTGTTTCATGAACTTGCTTCACACCGTACAGCTGTTTGTGCAAATACTAACTTTGAATACGTTTTTTGCTGTGAAACCAAACAATCTGAATATCTCCCAAAACTACAAATTGGCTGAATATGTCATTAGCAAAACAATAATTAAAGTTAAAGTTAGCAACTTGAACTTGAAAATAACCAGCCTCACTGTTCACATTCTCCATTATTCTCAGGTGAGGTCTGTTATGATGCCTGTGTAAACTCACACTAAAGAAAAAGCATTCGGGAGCAACAGTTACACGATTGATTGCGCTTTGATTTGCATCACAATCCATTTCTGATTCGCTTGGTGTGCTCTTGTCCGAGGGCTAAACTGAGCTAAAGATTGATTTCATTAAATGATGAAAGCTTGTCCACTGGAACCACATCAATGTGTTTGGTAGTTTGTTTGTTTTTTTCATCTTAGATGTCAGGCTTATCTGAAACCAGTGTTATGATCGGGAGCTGAATAAAAGCTTCAGAAAGGCATGATGTTATCATACAGCTCTGATAATGTCTTCTGTTTTATATTTCTACTTTTTTCAAAGGATCTGGTCATGCCCTCCATTCAACCTCCGTATTGGTTTCATATTGAAGTGAAAGTGGCTAGTCTTTGTTTCTCTAATTCACCTTATTCGTTGTTTGGAATAGGGTGCTTCTGCATTGCGTCATTTTGTGTTCTCACTTCTGTTTAGAGCGATAGTGCCATTATTTTGCCAAGCGTCGTCCATCGCCAATACATCCATGGTTATCATCCTTTACTTGCCAAAAAAACTGTTTTTGCTTTTTAAAATCTGACTAGAATCAAGGTTATAATAGTTTAAAATTTTCAATTAGTTTTGATTTGATTGTAATTTT
>CAKAOH010040969.1:0-21390 GCA_916701665.1 Sebastiscus tertius
GATCACTGTTACATTATTTCTTTGAATCTAAGAAGATGTCATATCACACACAGGTTCCCATGACACTCACAGGTACAAATATAGTTTATGAACAAGTCGGAGTTCTCCTCTCTAATTGGCTCATAATAATCTCTGGGACCGATAAAAGGTGCTCTAAATTCAGAGAGCGACTATAGTCCTCCTCGGCACATAACATTTGAAAGAAGAGCAAAAAAACAAGGTAAGTGTTGTGCGATTCAGATAAAAAAATACAGAAATAGTCATGTTCTAACTAATATCATGCATACATTACACTAATATTTACATTTTAAATGTGTATATTCTTGTCTTTTTACAGATTTCAGGCTGCAAAATGAAGTTTCTTCTCCTCACAACATTTGTAGCAACCGTCTGCTATGTGAGTAGTCTATGCATCTATCTATCTATCTGTCTGTCTGTCTGTCTGTCTATCTATTTATCTAACTTCTCTCTGGTCTCTTTACTTTTTGCAGGTCAATGCAGGCAAGGTAAGAAACATTCCTACTCATAATTTTATTTATAATATGTGATTATTGTGATAATCCAAACAAAAATGGTTAAAAACGCTCTTTCTCCTCCTTCACACAGAGACAGAGGATGCTGGCCGCTATGAACGGGATGAACGGAGGGATGAACGGAGGAATGAATGGAGGGATGATGGGAGGTATGAACGGAGGAATGGCAAATGGAGTGAACCCTGGGATGATGGGTGGAGGCCTGAACCCACGCATGTTAGCCGGTGGTGGGCCCGGTTTCATCGGGCAGCCGCAGTTTGCACAGGTGAGTCTATTATCAGGTTGATTACATCAGATCAACATGAAGGAAAATGACTCAACATAATTCAACAGTGTGGTTCAAATGAATGAAGAGTTGGAGTCTTCTTTAAAGGTACAGTGTGTAGGATTTGGCGGCACCTATAGTGTGGTTGCACATTGCAACCAACTGAGTACCCCTCTTCTCACTGCTCCCTTTCCAAGAATGCATTAACGCGAGCCTCCTGCAGCAAAACCGTGTTAATGCTGTTGAATAGTTTCAGGTTATTATACACTAATGAAAACATAGTTATGAATATTATATTCCATTTCTGCTAATAGATCCCCAGAAATGTTACACACTGTTCCTTTAAACCGTTTATATATATAATATATATCTTAGGTTATAATAAGATTAGAATAAAAGATTATTAATTAATATTTCACATTGAGAAAACAATTACTAATCCAAGAAATGAGCAGTACATGCATAGTAATGCAATGAATTTGGTGGTTGTTTTCTTTGAACTCCAACTACACCACAGGATGGCGCTCTCCTGTTGTCTCACCTGTTGGTCCCTGATGTCTTCATCATTAGCAGATAGAAAATACTTCACATTATGCAACAATATGTGATAAATATCTGATCTGATCTTTCTTATAAACTATTTTACACTAAACTACAATGACTATAATGAATATAAACATCACATCTGTATCCTCTCTCTCTCCTAAAGTTTGCTCCCGGACTTCCTGCTTTTGCACCGGCGCCCTTTCCCAATATGTTCGCTGCCCCTGCAGTCAACGGGGTTAGTGTTGCACACACTATCACTGTGTTATCATTTGATATTGTTTCAGGCTTTAGAGTCCCACACAACAACCATCAATTTATGTCTTTCTTGTCTGGCAGTTTCCTTTCATGGGAGTCCCTCAGATGGCACAAATGAATCCTCAGCAGCCTCTGATGGTGATCACCGATTCTCAGTCCACAACACACTTTTATGACAGTTTACATGATGATCTGTAGAAGTTTAACAAATCACTTGAATCACTAAATCTGGCTGCCTTTGTTTAGGGGCTCACCGGCGGTGCCATGCAGCAACAGCAGCTTCCTCTTCAGCCTGATCCATTCAGAAGATTCAGGGTATAAACTGTATTTACAGCTGCTGTATGTGGATACTGATGAAAGCTACACTATAGTGGCTCATTGTTGTTCTTTGACTCTCCAGCGTCAGACTATGAAACAGGACAACACCTTAAAGACCACTGTGGATACTCAGGTAAGGTTATTTACAAGCAAAGAAGCAGATTTAGTGTGGAAAACATCATCAACACTGTCTGATATGAGCTTTTTTTTTTCTTTTGTCTCGTTGCAAAGTGTCTTTATAAGATAAGATAACATATTCTTTATCATATAAATATACTTTATTGTCCCAAGGGGAGATTTTTAATGTCTCATTCATTCGTTCACTGTGTTCCCTCAGATTCCAGCTCCCACTGAAACAGCAACAACAATCCCCTGTGATGACGAAGATCATCATGAAGATAATTAAGATGTTAACTTTTAATAAAATATGCAAAAATTCTCAAAGTGATAATGAAACCCTGACTTTGTCTATCACCAATGACCATGGAAGCTGTGTGTGTTGTGTATTATTTTAAAACTAACTTTAGAATGAATCTCAGTAATTGATGTGACATGTTAACTGTCCAGTAAAATAAATCATACTTTAAATGAAAGCTTGTTTTCTTTTATATTTTACATTAATGAATTGAATCAGACGCTTCTCACCAATAAACTGTGGTCATCATTGCAATTTATAGTGGATCTCTGCTGCCATCTAAAGGATAATAAGTATAAAACACACATTATAAAACAATGTGAGACCACAATGTCTCATGAAGAACAGAAAAAGAGGTTAGCTGAATTATTGCACGGAAGAAAATCCACATTTTGAACAAATCAAGGTCCCAAGTAAGAGATTTGTTTGGGTTTCACTCAGTGTTGAAGTTAATTGAAACAGGGTGAGGACAATACTACTACTGCTTTTTAAACCTTTATTTAAACAGGTAATCTCACTAATACTCTGGGTCTCATTCTCAAGAGAGAGGTATGAGCTGTTGGTATATAACCTTTATTAAACTAGGAAGTCACATTGAGATTAAAACCTATTTTATGACATTTTGACATTTTAATTGCTAACACACTAAAATGACACATAAAGCACCAATTATTGAAACTGACACTCGGAGAGCAAAACCTCAGCTCAAGTCTCCAAAATTCTAAACATATTTTCTGCGTTGCGCCCAATTTGCAATTCAACACGGCACTTTTTGCAACACAATGCACACTATTCTATACACAAGACACAGGTATCTGACATAAAGTCACTTGTTTGTCATTTTAAAACTCTACCATTCAAAATGTCACACCCATTCACCAATTGGCCAATACATGCACCACCTGGCCGAACACCAAATTGCTTGTTGACTCATCAATCAGGATGTTAAGCACGATAAAAAAGACCAAAGCCAATATGCATTTTACAAAAATGTGTATTAGCAATTTAAATAAACTGTAATTCAAGTTTTCTTTTTTTGTCTCCAAAATTGCTTTTACTGTGTTTATGTACTTTATTCTGTTAGAATATGTTCTATTCTGATTTTCCAGTGCAAAATGCATTTTTGAAAATGCATGGATTTTACAGTGTGGAGAGAAATATCTATTTTCATTAGTGTGCCGTAAACCACTAATGCTGCTAATGTATTTAGTGTTATATATGTTATTGCAAACATACTAATGTATATAGTGGATTATTCTGTGTGTATGATTTAGATTTTTTATGCTAGTTGTAATAGTATATTTATAGTGTATTCCAATATTCTTTATATCTATCTATCTATCTATCTATAGACTACCCAGACTATATCATTAGAAGAGAAATGTTAAAAGTGTTTTAGATTGAGCACAGCAGTGTGTAACTGGTTCAAACAGAATCAGATCCTATGAACCATGTTTGTGCCATACAGTGACAACATTTTTTTTTTTTTTTTATAAATTATTGTATAGTTTTGAAAGAAGTGTTTCATTTTGCAAAAAGTCTGGGGTGTCTTGCTACTTGTGTGCGTGGTTGTGTCAATTGTGCTTATAAGCAATCGTAAACAAACTGTAAACTCAATTTCAATTGTCCTGGGTGCAGTAAAATTATACTCTTTGACATTTGAACTAATGTAGAATCAGTCAAACTTATCCAGACAGACTCACAAAAACACACAGCCGGTGTAACTTTTCCAGTTTTCTGCTGTGTATCAACTATTATTGTACCCACAATTTACCAATTAGATGCCAACATCAGTCAGCACATCATGAACAACTTGTGACAAATGTCTGATTATAAGCTCCCAGCTCCTGTTTGCATTTTCCCCCCCAATGACATGCCAATAAATTGTAACCTGAAGTGCCACTCTTGAACATAGGCACAGAAAATTCACTTAAGAGAACATATCATAAGTGTGTTATATACAGTACACAGTTTCCCTAAACTGTGGCTAAAACAGTGAAAAGCTGCAATGTCTGTATTTCCACTTTTAAATTCTTTAGAGGATTGTTAACAACTTGACGCAGACCATGTCATGGTGTTTAGAGACATGACTTACACCTAATAACATACTTACCTGTCCTGTGTTGTAAGTGTCTGAGTCTGATGCCATGAGAAACGTCTGTCACACTGACCACACGTTGTCTGGGTGGGTTGGCGGTGGACTATAACTGCTCACATGGACACAGTTTAAAAGGGATATGGACAAGGTGAGGAGACGGGTACACAGAAAGGGAAAACAGAGCCAGACCAACGGTAAAGAGGATTCATTAACAGCGAAAGTTTCATTTCTGTCATGATGATTTTATGGAGTTTATTAAACATGCTTTATGTTTTTACAGACTGTGAGACATCATGAAGCTGCAGACCGCCCTCCTATTGGTCTGTCTATTCAGGACAAGCTTTGCTCTTCCAGTGAGTTGAATCTCTTTGCTAAAGTATATATTTCTCACATCTTCTAAAATGACAGAGATGAAGTGTCATTTCTTGTGTTTTACAGTTGCAGATTGGAATTATTGCAAGCAACAGCAATGAGGTAACTGTTAAAACTTTTATGTTTCTTGGTTGCTAAGTCAAAATCCTTTGTCATTTAGAAATAATACGACCACATTCAATACAACCTTTTTGTGTGCTCAGATCCTCAGACTGAATGGACTAACTCTCGCAACTCTTGGACAAACACAGGTACTGGAAGTGCACAAAAACTTGTAACCTTGAGTTACAACACTAATATTATGTGCATTCCTTTGTCAGATTAAAAAGGCAAACTAAACCACATCCTTTCTCCTCCAGGCGTCTTCCATACTACCACAGTTTGTGCTGCAGCAGCAGCAGCCGGAGGTGCTGTTCACTCCACAGTTGGTAAACTTCAACCCTCAAATGGCTAGTCCCTTCGGCCCCCAGGGGCCCCAGATGTTCCTCCCCAACCAGGGCAACCAGGGCAACCAGCCTGTGCTCTTCCCCAACGGCCAGCAAGAGCAGCTTGGACCACCACAGGACCCCAACGCTCCTAATATTCCTCAGCAGGCCCAAAACCCCTTCCAGGTACAACAAAGACAGCATGATAGTGTTCCTGCTCCTCACAGACATATGGAGACATTAATAACTGTTTCAAATTTCCTTTAGATGTTTCCACCATTCCAGTACCCGTCTTATGGATTTCCTCAGTTTCCCAGACAGCAGGTATGAAGAAAAACATAGTGACCTGTGTGCAAACCTCTTTATTTGCAGATGCTCACTGCAGATTTAACTTGATTCTGTCACCCACAGGGCTTCCCGTACTTCATGCCTCCTTACCGCTATCCCCAGCAGAGGAACCCTGCGGTGCTGCAGCCCAACAACGGTCAGCAGAGGCTGGAGAGAACCACACAGAGACCTCAGCTCCCTCTGCAGGTAAAACACATGAAGTAAAGCTGCCGAACTGAATGAAGATTTGCTTTATATTAGTGTAACCCTGCATGTGTTCTACCAGTTCGGCCTACAGTAGCTGACTTGTCCATATAGGTTAACTATGTTGAAATTAGGGTATTTTTGTATTGTGTTACAGAAATTAACACAATATGTTAATTTCTGTATCTCTCAATTTCTGTGAGAGGGGAAATATGTATTATATAAGATCCAATTACAATGTTATAGCTTAAAAGAACCTAAGAACTCACGTTGCTGGGGTGGGGTGGTAGAGAGTCAAATAACATTAAAAAAACGCTTTATTTTTCTCATACCAGCTGTGCTACAGCACCTCATCTCACCCTCAAACTAGCTTTGTTTGAGGTTGTGCCAAACTAGTTGCTAAACAGGTGTTCTGCAAATGTGTTACTTGGTGACATCACCACGTTACGGAAGAAAAGGCAGGACTTCAATGAAGGCGTTCAAGGCAGTTCAGGAGCAGTGTTTCTGTAGGGGAGAGTAACTCCCTTTGGCGTGGACTTTGGGCTTTGTAACTTTGCAGACCTTGCAAAAACATGCACAAAAAAAATATATAACACACTAAAGGAAAGGGGAAAAGAACAAAAGCATAATAGGTCCTCTTTAAATGGAGGTTAAATTTTTGTTTGTAATAAACTGTGATCTAAATGTATCTGAACGTTTTGTCTAAGCCATTGCACCCCTATGTCCTTATCTCAGGTTGTTCTGGGTATACATTATTTTTCTGTATTATTCACACCATTTATTTTTGTATTTAATTCCATGTTGCTATAGATTTATGTACATTTATTGTGAATATGTGATTACCTTAGATGTACATGTGTTATGCAATGTCACAATATTTCAATTACTTGATGCCTTACGGTAAACCAATAACAAAATTGGTCACAAAATAAAACAATGTAAAAAAAAAAAAAAAGCTACCACTAAAATGATTTGAAATATATTTGTGTCTATCAACTTCCCTTCGCCACTTTGAATCAAGGTTAAGAACAGATGCAGCAGACTATTATGACTAAAGACTTAATGATAATAACACAGCTGCAGATGTTGAGTCATGTGCGGTGAGTGTGATGCAAAGTCGACTGTCTGCCATATTGACCACACACTGATGAAATCATGTCACCTCAGTAACATCTCAGTGTTCATCTCCTGCTATATGACTCCTTTTGCAGCTTATAGGTTTGTTAGTTGTGTGCAGATGATGTTTGTTACAGAGATGCATCTTATTTTATTATCTGTTAATGTCCATGGTTGTGTGTCTGAGGTAGAATTTAAAATGAAATATGTAGGATATACTTTGTAATATAATTTCCCTGCATTTTCTTTCCATCTTAGCAGGCGTCCCTGCCTAAGGTGCAAACAGAAAGAGTGAGTATATGCTACGTAATAATAATAATCTTCATTTTTAATATTTCACCAATAAACCAGAGACAGGAGAAAGTGTGCACCGGTTCGGTCTAATTTTTTGTATTAAATCTCTGTCAGACGTGGCCACTGGGGACACAGAAAGAGTCGACTACGATTCCTCCTGATCCTCGTGGCGACGCATCTGGCCCAGGGGTTGATGAGGTAGGATTTTATACATTCATGTGTATGCTCACAAACTGTTCTATGTCATTCAGCAGGATTTGATTCTAAATATTTTTTTTTTATGTTTCTCCAGGGTCACAACTTCCCCTTCCTGTTTGAGCCTTAGATGTCACCTGAGAAATAACAACAAGGTGATGAGTTCAAAATTAATTTCTGTGTCAGGCCACGTCGTTCATTCTTCTGTATGCCATTCTTCCAAATGCAATTTATTTGTACTCAATTGTTTTTATATCACACTGAAACTGTCTTGCTTGTTTCAGGAATCTGCTCCTCGCTCTCACAACATGTCAAATAAAGACCTTTTTGCCAAAATAATTTGTTTAAGGATTTTATTATGATGCTTTTACAGGAAAAAGCCGAATTAAAGGAGTGATGTCTCAGAATATACCACAGGAAAGAAAACCATAATCTTCTTTATTAAAGTTGGTTGATCAAACTTGTAGTTGTTGGTTTCTTCCTGAGAAAAGTGTGAGATAAGAAGATTTGTCAGCAGCAGTTACTGTAGAAAACTGATCATCAGGGAATTACACTTAAATCACTTTAAGTCCATTAACAGCCTCACCTTTTAAAGATGTCAGTAATCGTCTTCTGGATCCACTCCAAAAAACTCACCAGGGTTCATCTTCAAAATAAAAAAAGTTGTTCAAATTAACTAAACAAAGCTGATCTCTACATACAGAAATGTCAGTAAATGTGCTAAACGTTTACTTTTTGTTATTAGGCTGATTCCAAATAATGTGCATAATATTCTCAGTTAAATATAAAAGGTAATATGAGTAATAATACTACTAATAGTAGTAGTATGACTGGCACATTTACATCTATTGGTGATCAGAGCATACCAACAACAAAAAGCGTTGGGTAAAGGTTGCATGTGTGTGAGGATATAGGCTAAACAAATGATCTGTATACTTACAGGTTTCATAACCCCGACCTCGATGGAGACTTTGTTCTTCAAATGGAAAAAGGAGAAATTATGATTATTATTGAAGACATATCTATAAAAATAAAACATATAATGTCTAGTCAAGGAGTTTACCGGCTCTGCGGCCTTGTAGATGAGCTTCACATATTGCTGAAATTGAGAAGAAGAGAAACAAAAATCACAATGCTGTTGTTGTAAAGATAAAATCAAGTGAAGCCTAAACAAACCAACCAGTGTAGAAAATAAATTATTATTATTTTTATTTATATATTTGACTGAAATTAAAGTTAGACAAACAGCTAGTATACCCCAGTCTTCGGAGGCCCGTGTCTTCCTCCCTGTAAAACAGTAAAAATCAGACTGAGTGCCTGAGCTTTGACACTATAATCATTGCTATAGAGTTAAATACTGTATATTTGTATACCTTATGATGGTGATGTCCTCTTCCACCATGCTGTGGATAGATTGTCATTAGTATTGATTGATAATGAAAGTAATCTTTATGATCTTTCTTCTGATTAAAACTTCATATTGAAAAATTCAGTCACTTACCCTCGGCATCAGAAATAAGGTTTCCCCCTGTAACATTTTAACACCGAGGGTCAGTGGACTCAAAACATTTCATCAGATGGTGTAATTTATAATATAAACTGAATCAATAAAAGTTAAATCAAGCCACTAAATCATGTTGTTTACCTCCTTCAGGGTTACATCAGTGACGTTCTGTGGATGAAACGTCACACGGTTAGTTGAACATTTAAATATTCAGTTAAGTCTGCCGTGTCAAATATAAAGTAAACTGTATATTAATCTTACCTGAAATGTCACATTGTCAACCTGAAAAGGAATTATAAACACATGAAAATCAGAGTTTTTGCCAACTGTTGTGGTAAATTTGAGTGTGTTAATATCACAGTGAGAGATGATAGTGGCCTACCTTGAACATCGGGGAAAACACCTAAAACAAGAAAGAAGTTATATTTTGTTATCATGTAGTATAAATAACAGGGTTTAGCTGGGATGTTTAAGTACGCAAGTAAAGTTTTTAAAGTACCTTTTGGAAGCAGACATTAATAAAAGACAAAAGCAACTGACATTATACACAATATAAAAGTAAAAAAATAATAATTAATAAATAAATAAAAATTTAAAAGAAATAAAACTAAACAAAAATAAAGAGGTAGGTCGCAAGCTGCTTTTCGAAATTTAAATTTTGTCAGGGTCCAGTATGTTGGATGTGTGTGCTGAAGGGTTGCTTGTCATTATCAGTTGCTTTTAACCCCATAGATGTGGGTTAATAGGGGCCTACTGCACCAACTAGTAGGTTTTATCATCTATTCACATGGTCGATCACTGAAAGAAGGTGTAAAAGAACACGACAGCGACCTCTAGTGCATCCCGTGTGAAACCAACAATGTATAGTTGGCTTTGTGTTCGTAGTTATTTTAACCCAAAACATGAAGTTTTTCCCTCAACTTAACTGTTTTTTTGCCTAAACCTAAAAAAGTTGTAGTTTTGTTGCCTAAACCTAAAGATGCATTTTTCTTTGTGTTCAAAAGATAACGTTTCATTCAGTTTTACAACAAGTTAGAGTGTTACTTTTAAGTTTCACTTTTACAACCTAGTAGGCATATTAGGCCCCTAATGACCCACATCTATGGTAATTATAGCAACTGATAACGCCTATTCAATGGCCTTATAACAGTCAAAATGGGTGCTTTGACGCACACTGTTTGACTTTTTGACAGTTAAAATTGGACCTATTGTTATACTGTTGTATAAAATATTCTATAAGGATGTATGTACATCATAAATAGTTGTCATGTGTAATGTATCCTAAAAAAAACAGCATTTTGTATGACGTAAGGAGTGAACTAAAGACTTTAAAGAGGTAGAGACTGAGTTAATGACACTTTTGTCTCACTGTTTTCATTTGAGTACAGCTGAAGGGTCTTTGTGAGCTCACCATTGCAGGGGGGTCCCTCCTGTTGGGCCTCTTGCCACCTGAGGGTCCTCTGCGTCTCTCAAATTGCCTGCCGTGCCCAGGAGGAGGGACTCCAGGCCCATCAGATGTGAAACCAGGAGCCTATATGAAGCACAGATAAAGTGTTATGTACATTAAATAACTGTTAGGTGTCGGTACAGTATGGTCTGTTACAGCAGGTCTCCATAACCACTATTGTACTAAATGTTAGAGAACTAGGTTGACATTTTGGGATGTACTCTTTTTGGTTTTCTTTCCAAGATGAAGTATGGTGAATACATCTTAGTGTACCTCTTGTTCTTATAAATTCACAACATCAGACAAAATATTACCGAAACTCCTCCAGATCTCCCTCATTCGCAGCTATGTACTCCTTTAGCCCTCTTCATGTCTTATTATTTGTCTATATCCTAATACCAGTTTATTGGCTACATTTTTTCAGTGGTGGAAGAAGTACTCATATCTTTTACTTAAGTAAAAGTAGCAATACTACAGCGTAAAAATACTCTATTACGTAAAGTAAAAGTCTGGCATTCAAAATCTTACTTAAGTAAAAGTCTTAGGAACAAAATATACTTAAAGCACCAAAAGTAAAAGTACTCATTATGCAGAATGGCTCATTTCAGAATGATTTTGTATCATTTTATTGGATTATAATTATTGATGCATTAATGTTTTCATCACTTTAATGTTTCAGCTGGTAAAGTTGGAGCTAATTGTACTTGGGTAGAATTCATCAATAATAATAAAGCATAATTTATTAGTTGATTTATATTTTGTATTGATAATCAAAATCTGCAAAGCAACTAACCAAAGCTCTCACATATATGTAGGGGAGTAAAAAGTACAATGTTTGCCTCTGAGATGTAGTGAAGTAAAAGTATAAAGTAGCACAAAATGGTAATACTTAAAGTACAAGTACCTCAAACTTGTACTTAAGTACAGTACATGGGTAAATGTACTTATTTACTTTCCACCACTGCATTTTTGTTCCCCCAATATTTAAGTTGTTAAGCATAATGGCATCTACACTTTTCTAAACAGAAACTAAGGCTGGAAGCACAGGGGAAAAACAGTTAAAAAAAAAAACTCCCAACACATCTAAAGTTCACTGCTTAACACATTATATCTTGTTTGTTTAATATCTACACAGACAGGAATGTAAAAACAACAATTTGTGGTTTTAGAGGGAGTTGTATGCTGCAACTATCGATTGATGAACAACAGGTTGTCCGTCTACCCAGTATGCTGGTTGCCTGGCAACCTGAAAGTCTGGGAAGTCACTATGCTTGCTTGTTGTTTGCCCATAGACTGTATATAAGCAATGGACGTAGTCACCTTGACGTCACCCATCGGTTTGTGGACTGCCATTTTGAAGCATTTTGGCCATTGCCATCTTGTTTTTTTACAACCAGAAGTGATACGAGAGGGTGGAGCTAAGTTCAACTGAATGCTGAATAAGACATTTTTAGTCGACCAAAAGGTTATAATGAACTTTCATGAACTGCAAACACACTGTGAAAGGGTTAAAGTTGTAAGACAAAAACACGGACAACTCCCAGACCAGACAACGTCGTGGTAGCAACCTGTCAATCACACCACGCCCTAAAGCATACCCTGCTTTATGGTCTATTTGACTCTAAATGGAACCATAATTTACTAAAAGGACATCATGCTGTATTGAAGAAGACTTGAAACTAGTGATTGAGACCATAAACTCTTGTTTACAATGTTTACTGAAGTAATAAATCAAGTGAGAAGTAGGCTCATTTTCTCATAGACTTCTATACAATCAGACTTCTTTTTGCAACCAGAGGAGTCGCCCCCTGCTGGCTATTAGAAAGAATGCAAGTTTAAGGCACTTCAGCATTGACTTCACTTCTCAGACCCGGAGGTTGCCCACTGTGTTTCCCACAAAAAATATTTAAAGGACATAATTTCCCATAAAACCAAAACATGTTCACATTATTGTTTGTGGAGAGTATTGTGTATTTCCCAAAATGTTCAAATAGTCCTTTAATGAGACGACCAAACTGAATAACAAAAAAATAACTTAATGTAAAAACCTGTCTTTTGCCCCGAGCAGGAACTTGAGAAGGTCTCCCCGGCTGGTGATCATCCCCGTCACTCCCTTTCACGGGTGGATTTCCATTTTCTGGTGTTGTGTCTGGCACCCAAGAGGGCATCTCATCCGGCTACCCCAAACAAGAACAGAATCACTGATTATCTGCAACCACCATGTCATCACAATCAACTCATATGACTTGAAACACCACATACCCATACTGGATGGCCAGACTCCCATTGTGGCCAGACTCCATCGAACTCTTCGTCTCCATCTTCTGTCTAAAAGAATAATCCAATGAGAAATACTTCACACATGCAGAGAGTAGAAACATCTCTGGATTATTCTGTGCTACCTTCGAGTCTGCATCCTACCTGGAGTCCACCTGGAGGAGGAGACTTTTCATCCGCCCAGAAATCTGGCTGAGCAGCTACTGCTGACAAAAGTAAAGTTGCAACACACAAGAGCTGCATTGCTTCTGAAGAACCTGCAAGAAAAAAATGACATTAAATTGAAAATGAACTATACCACTTTATGCTCTTAAAACAGACCAGACAGTTTCACATTGCAAGTCACTTACTGTATAGCATCTACACTGTAACTTTCACCTGTGCTGTGCAAGTATGTGAGTGGTCCTTTGTGCATCGATACTTATATCAGACATCAGACATTGAGACACAGCACGCATTTCTCAAAACAACACATCTTAGTCACGCTTGTGCAAAACAGCAATTACTTCACATACTGTTTGCTAATGTCTTCTTAATTGACGCCTGTTCTTTGCAACAGTACATGATGACAACAATGATGATAATGTCTCAACATTTTCTTAACTGTAAGTGCAATTGTCACAACTGTTTCATGGAACATCACAACTCTATTGAATGTCTTCAAAATGGTAGTAACTCACCCAAAACACTTCATTTATACTTATTGTGTCCATAAATTGGCCAATGACACCAAAATGAAAAGCTGTTTTGTCATCGTGGGAGCCGTACTGGTCAAAATGTTTGGGTGTTTTTTCACCAGTCAACCCTGAAACTGTTTCGTAATATACTAAGTATAAGTATAAGTATAAGTATATACTAATAAGTCTCTGTTTCGTTGACACTGACTGCTTACTGTACTATACCAGATTGTCAGTTTTGTCTACCTGAAGGTTATTGTGTATCACACTGAGCTGTTTAGATTCCCATTTCAACAGTATAGGTCAAAGTTTACTGGGAAAAGTCAAAACGGTATACTAATGTATACACCGACAATGGATATGTACTGTATTTGTGTACATTATAAACATAAATCCTCACAGTATGTAACACCATGTCATAGATATCTATGGAATAATATACATGTATGTCTGACAGATGTTGATAATTGAATGGATCATTTGACATGTGATGGCTCAAACGATGAAATAATGTTTAGAAGTTATGAAGAGGATGACAGTCACACTGAGAATCAACGCATCAGTTTTGATCAGCAAGATGTGTGCAAGTGGTTGTTGTTCAAAATTGGACAATTTTACTGACTCTTTTACGCTCATGTGCCAAAATTAGCGCAAATTTCTTGAATGAATGAGATATTCTAATCTGCTGTGAACAACAAACTAATTGTTCAGAGATTTGAGCTCATTGTTTTGAAAAAAAATGATTCTCAATCAAGAATTGAGCCAAAGCGAATGAGACAAACTTTAAGAAACTGGGAATAGAAAACCTCTGTAAATGAATGTACAGTACATGTGATTTTAGGTAGTAGAGGGAATAGCAGCAGTTAATTCCCTAAAACAAAAGGAGGCAAGAGGAAATGCTTCACTGGGTGTTGCCTGTTACCTGCCTAAACCACTAAGTCACTTGTAATAAGACCAGACATCTAGTCATACGATCCAGATGAGGTTTCCATCTCTGATCAGCCACACCTTGAAATGTTGAAGTGGGAGATTTCCTAATATTTGCAATTTCCCAACATATGCTAATGAGATGAAATCCGCTCAGGTAACTATATATAAGAAAAACATTTCAGAGCGACACTACAACAACCTCCTCGACCATCTGCGAGACAGTCTACTGAAGTTGCTGAAGACTTAAAGGTACATGAATCTTCTGTTTCTGTGTTTTCTGTGTGAGATTGGTGGTGATTTAGCTGAGATTTTGTAAAATCTGTTCATCTGATCGAGTCTTTATTGTTCCCTTTTCAACACTAAAGATCACCATGACCATGCTGAAGATAGTGTTTGTGCTTGGATGCCTCCTGAGCATCGCTCTGGCTCTGCCTGTAAGTGTAACATCCACATACTCAGTATCAGTACCACTGTTCTTATATGCTGATACCATATTATAATAACTGTATAATGAAGCAATATCAAACTCGTTGGATTGTGTATTTTCAGATGGACGTGGAGCACAAACGACTTGCTCGGTCATACTCTGGCTCTAGCTCCAGCTCCGAAGAGGTGAGCGCTTTCTCTACAATTCAACATTCAACACACCTGAATGTCAATTACAGTATAATCCTTAGAAACTCCTCTGTTGTGTATTTGACAATGAATCTTTCTGATTTTCTTGAAGCGTCGCGGCACTTCCGGCACTTCCAGACCTTCCAGCCCTGCCAACGGCCAGCCTACTAATGAACAGTGGCTCCAGTTCTTGTTTAACCTCATCCGGCTACAACAAACTACTCCAGCTACTACTACTGCTGCTACTACTACTGCAGCTCCTACTACTACTACTGCAGCTCCTACTACTACTACTGCTGCTACTACTACTACTACTGCAGCTCCTACTACTACTACTGCAGCTCCTACTACTACTACTGCAGCTGCCACTACCCCGACCCCTGCTCCTACTACTACGGTTGCCAAATAAAACCGGAAATTTAACCAATAAGTGAAAGAACACCAGTATTGAATGGCTCAGCTCTGTCTTGTGTCAGTTTGTCATGAAAACTGTTTCTTTTTCTTTTCAAATTAAAATGATGTTGTCTTAACCAGAGTGTTTTCACATCTGCATCATTATAGATCAATTAAACTGTGTGTTTATTGTCTGTAGTATGTGCTAAATAAACTTCATTAATGGAAAACTTGGACCAGATCTGTTCTTAAAATCCTTATATTTAGATAGATAGATAGATAGATTACTCACATAGCAGACAGTTGCTACAAATGTGAGTAGAAGAAGCTTCATTTTGCAGTCCAAAACCTGTAAAAAAGACCACAATAGACACATTTAACTCATAAAATCTAACTATTTTTGCAATGTATGCATGATACTAGTTAGAACATAATTATTTCTGTATTTTTAATCTCACTCTAGTCTGTTCATCTCAGAGTTTTCATTCACATATCTTGAGGTCAGAGGTCAAGGAACCCCTTTGAAAATGGCTATGCCAGTTTTTCCTCGCCAAAATTTTGCGTAAATATGGGTGCGTTATTTAGCGTTCTTCCCGACATGCTAAAATAGATTTTTCTAGTTTCATATGATGTTATCTTCACTCTAGCTTATAGACTGAGCCAGCTACAACTACTACAGCCACTAATAGATAGATAGATAGTTAGATAGATAGCTAGATAGATAGATAGATAGATAGATAGATAGATGAAACAGAGCACTTGAAACATATCCAGTTTCAACACCTTCACTGTTTCCCAACACCTCTGAGTGTCTGTCTGACTCTTGTGGCGACTGTGGTCACAATGAGCCACCACATAGATGGTTTCATCACATTTCACACCATCAATAGAATTACAAAATCACAGCCCAGTCTGACAGCTGATTGGATGACTGAGGAGTAAAAAATGTCTTTAAAAAGTGGACCTGGACTGAAGGAGGACCACTCTCGGTGGCTACTATTACAGTAAAATCCTATTTGACTGAAGGTAAGATTATTTCCTTGTTTGTTTGTTTGTTTTTAATGTGAAATATGCAGCTGATCCCTGTTTGTCTTTTGTAAAGGATCACGCCCGTCTCAGCTATGAAACGTCTGGTTTTGATTCTGTGCTTCGCCGTGTTGTGTTCCTCCGCCTCTGTAAGTATCGCAAACCAACAATTACAACAATCTTCAGATCTGAGTCACAACGTGCTCTTTTAATCGCTGCGGTGGTGTCGTGGTATTGTAATGCACTTAATTATATCACTTCTATCATCAGTTTTTTGATGTGAGATCATTTGTATCTTAAGGTCTCTGAGGAGAAGACACGGGTAAAACGCTCAGATGACAGCGATGAGGTCAGTATATTATATATCGACCCACTGTCAAAATAATCACACACACTATACAGAATTTAAAGCTTTTTACTGTGTTTTCCAGATGAGCCAGAACAACATGCAGTTCCAGCAAATTCAAATCCCCATTCCTGTGCCATTCCCACGGCCTTTTCCTATCCCTTTCCCTTTTGCCTTCCCTATCCCTCCACCAGTCATCCCTCCAATCATCCCTCCAATCATCCCTCCAATCATCCCTCCAATCGGAAAATGAGATGAGCACCTGACTGACTGGGGAAAACCTGACTTTACTGTAAACATTGTCCCACCGAAATGGAATAAATAATGAATAAAACAATGTATGAATTGACTTCTGTGTTTGCTTTTTCACTTGAACGTTTTCATTTTTTTCATCCATTTAGAGCGACTTTAGTCCCAGCTGTTTGAGATTGAAATGTTCCTGCCAACATATCAATATATGACAAGTTTACTGTTGCAGATAACATAAGACTATTAGATTGTTTGGAAATTAACACTGTCATTGTCAGGAGCTCTCCAAGTTTAACTTTTAAACAGCTCTGCTGGGTGAACGAGGTCTACTCTCAAGTAAAACTATCAGTGACAGCTTAGAGGTGGGAAAACCTACAGTTTTTACAACATTTGTGTTCAGCTGAACACACCAACACTTACACTTCTTCACCTCATTTTTACGGCGCATTCACTTGACACACACTGTTAAAAAATAACCATCTACTAACTATAACTGCACGCTTCTGTGGGTGTGTTTGGATATTTTAGAGGTTGTGTAGTGTTGAAAACGGCTGTCTGTGAAAATAAAAAACAAATTCCCCGGAAACATATGAATGCATCTTTGCACAGCCTATAATATAAGCCTCCCCACTCTCTTGTTACAGTAAGGAACATATCAGTATCATTAATAAAGAACATTATATTTATACAGCACACATGTCAGGTTGCCACTTACTCAACATTAAACAAAGTAAAATCTTTTGTGGGAGGCAAAGCTGATTTTTTACAGATATTAGTCCATATAAAAGTCCAAATCTATTCATTGATTGCAACTTGCGTTAACACTTAATTTTACAGGTTCGCAAATTTCATGGTAATTAAGTGATAATTAGCAAGTAACCTATTTGACATTTCTTTGGAATTACTGCCAAATTACCCCAATATTTACCTCAAAATTGATCAAAAATTACTTTGTTTGGCTGTCTTGACTTTGGACTTGACTCTGGACTTTTATTATTATTATTTTATATCTATTATAACAATTATTATGAACTCTTTTTAACACTGTTATTAACATTATTTATTTATTTATTTATTTATATTCTGCTATTTCCCAATAAGCAGTAAAAAATTGCTGGGAATTTATTTAATACATTTCCAGGAAGAGAATACAAAGTTAATTGATATGCTTTATTTCCATGTCTGCTAATGAATAGATAATAATTAGCAAATAACTTCTTTGAAATTTCTTAGAAAAACTCCCTGAATCATGACATTAGCTACCAGATTACATTTGTGTAGACAATAAGTAACATAATGGTGAGATTTGTGCCTGATCAGAAGTGTCTTCTATTAGTTTTATTTTTTGACCTCTGAATGAAGAGCTGCGCACAGCCACTTTTCTCAAGCCTAAGGGCCCTATTATAATGATTATATGCTATTTGATAATTGTTGATACATTTTGAGGTAAATATTGGGGTAATTTGACAGTAATTCCAAAGAAATGTCAAATAGGTTACTTGCTAATTATCACCTAATTACCATGAAATTTGCGGACCTGTAAAATGAAGTGCTACCTAACTCGCTTTGAATAACAACATCATCACATGTGGATGGAAACTGAACATTTTAACATTGTTGTTAATAATACCGGTGTCACGGCTGTGGCTGTGGCCCTGAGGTGGGCGTGGCTCTGCTCCATGGCTTCCAGTTCACACACACACACTGCTGCCATCAATGGGCTGATCAGCCCTCCCAGTCTGCTCGCCTGCCTCTCATCAGTTCATCAGCCTCGCAGTATTTCAACAACCTCAGCTCTTCACACATCCGGTCCCAGATTATTATCTCAACTACTGTGGTAGCTCCGCTCAGGCCAAGCTTTAAGCTCTCCTTGTGTTTTGTAACCATTTGTGTTTGTTTCCTGAGCTCCAGGATGCCTGTCTGCTTGCCCTCCTGTCTGCTACCCGCTGTGCAACCTCAACCTGCCCAGATGACTCACCCTCGTCCAGTCTGATCTCACAATAAACTTCCTTAAAACATCACCAACCTCCGTGTCAGTATCCTGCAATTGGGTCCACCAAATTTAATGTACCACCAACAATTGGTATTACATTAAATACCACAAAAGTTGTTTTTTTAAAGTGTTGATTATTTAAATACCAATAGCAACCAAATTATTGGATTTGTTTTGGCAACTTTACTTTCATTGACCTTTTTGGGCATACAGAAAGGGTTGATAAGGGTTACATTATATTTGAGCAGGAAAAACATCTTTCAAAGATATGTAATGAGTGACATCGTATACGCAGATATATGATGTAGTCCATTTTCAATCCAGTATTTTCCATAGTGATATCATAATCTTCAGGTGAAGATCAATTTCTCCATACAGTTTATTTTGTTGACGATTGCAGCCCAGTCGTCCTTTGTTGGAGAGTTTGGCTACTTGCTAGCAGCTATTTTAAACAGATATTCACCCTGAACCATTAGTTTGTCTTCTGTTTTTTTTTCCACATATAATGTGACAAAAAAGCAATCAATTTCTATTCCAAATATTTTCATTGGATCACTTTTTATTGTTTTGTGTGAAAACACATAACAGCTTTCAAAATCCACTCAAACTCAACCACCTCCACAACTCAGTCCATTTTACACATGTTTAGATACTACTGTAAAAACAACACCTAACATAAGACAAAATCATTATAAATTAGACTGTAATTTGCTACAGTCTTCTACAATAAAAAAAATAGTAAAATCAAAATGCATAAATTCCTAACTTGGACCTAAAACATTGTGAAAGACTTGTGTCAGGTGAGGAAAGGCGATATTTTGTAATTGTATGAGACAATGTGGCGTTTCACCATTCTCTCCCAGTCACAGACTGGTTTACAGCCCGTTCCACGATGGTGTAACGTTTCCTCTCCATTTCTCAAACCCAGAGAGGAATTCTTTTCCTCATAGAAGGTTTATAACCAGCAGCCACATGATCAGATGTCCCTGTTGGATGTCTGGACATCTCTTGATGGATCAGGTGTGTCAAAACATTCTTTCCCAGGTGTGTTGCAAGAGAGGACTTAAGGTGTGATGTTGACGAGAGCTTGTGGCCAAATGCAGAAGACAGTGTTGACTCGCACTGTTGTATTTCTACATCTGTAGCTATCCTCTAAAAGTATACTGTGTGAATGTGTACAGTTTTGTATTGCAGTACTGGAATTACTTTAGTTTTATTTTGTACACATGAATTCGTTTTTTTGCAATTGCTCAAACACATTTTCTGAAACTAAGGCTCTCTTTGTCAAAACTCTACACATGTAAACAAAAAAAAACATACACAAGATACAGAATATCTTACATCTCTTGCAAAAGCAAACACTTCATTCAAAACGTAATAAACTCTTCTAAAACTGGTTATTTTTGCTTCACAACTTTACACAGAAACAACAAATAAATAGCTCTTTCCACATGCCAACTGCATTCTGATGTGCTGAGTATAAAACATTATTATCTAGAGTCTTTTCATTTTCATTTGTAGCATGCTGTAAATATAAACCATGGACACAAATGCAACGGGGAAACAATCGCATTTGTTTATTCTCAATACTCACAATAGTATCAGACACAATGACTTCAACTGAAGATGACATGAACATTACTGTATTGTACTGTAAATGTATATTTCACACCTCTTCCCATTCCTCCAAAATTGACCTCCACTATTGTGCCTCCATTATTGTCCTGTTTATAGAGTTCGAGCTCTGATTTTTAAGTGATTTAATTGGTTACAGGTGTTTCCACAGGTGCATTCTGGGTGCAGGTGATTGAAGATTGAGTGTAGGTATTTCAGTGGCAGTGTTTAGCAAACAACAGACAGGCTTTTAGTTTTGAATGATGTTTATAATGTATATAACCGTGTGTAGTTATGAGCAAAAAGTAGTGTTTTAGAATTTCAACCTTAGTTTAAAGGGACTGTTTGTAACTTTTTAAGCGTATAAATGTAGCGGGTCGCCACACATTCGCGCTCGCATATGTGCGTTCGCGTGTGGCCGCTGCCTCTCCTCCTCTGCCTGCCTGCCTTCACTCAGACAGCACGCGCGTTCTCGTGTACTCGCTTCACCAATAGATGTGAACGCGCGCTCACTCCACACTGCAGAAGAGTTAGTTTAGCTCTGAGAATATCTAGTGAATGTACAGTGGACGTTTGTGCAGAAATAACTGCTGCAGCTCCTCCAGACCAACAGAGGTTTCCCGTGTCTTGTGAAGTGACGGAGCTCCGCAAACGAGTTACGTTACCGTCTCGTTACCTACCGGGTGCCGGTGTCTCCCTGCTCTCTCCGGCTGCGGGCGGAGAGAGCAGGGAGACACGCTGCAGAGCCCCGCTGCATCAGCCTGCGCTGAGGCAGGAAAAGCCAACACTAAGATCAGATCTAAATCATGTTCATGGAGAGACCTTCGTCTGCTCAGCTAACATTACTGCCAAGCAGCTGAAATATAGAGTGATATTGTGGTTTTAGCTGACGTGTGTCACCTCACTGTTTTGAGCGATGCTCGTTCAGGTATATTTAGAGCGAGCAAGCGCGAGCT
>CAKAOH010040970.1:0-25495 GCA_916701665.1 Sebastiscus tertius
TTTGTGGTAATGAGTTGGAACGAGGTTGGCTAAAAAGAAAGTGTAACACAGAATTAGGTGATAATTTATAGTTTATGATTTATATAATAATAATAATTTTATTTGTAGAGCATTTTTCAAGCACAAAGTGCTTTCCAAGGAAATTCACATCATGTACAACAGAATACACTGAAACATAAATAATTAAATAAAAAATTAGATAAAAAACAATAGAAAATTTAAAAAAAACAAAAAACAAGCATATTCACACAGTTATATATAAATCGTCAAACCAGATCCAAAAGTTGCAGTGGTCGACTGGAAGACAATAGGAGGGTTAAATAAAGGTTAAAGAAATAAACTTTAGAGCGTCGTTGAATCTTAAACGAAAGTTTACTAAATCATTTGTAAATGCCTGAAACGTCTTTTAAACTAGCCTGTTGAGCTGCATAACATTAATATGTTATTATAGACTATAAGCTAAATGTTCTGTTGCACTCTGAAGTGCTACATTTAGACACTTTAGTCTATAACTTGAGAGACTTCAGCAGAAAGTTGTTGCTTTGATATTTAAACACCTACTGTGTCCACATAAATGTGTCCTCCTTGTTGCAGCTGAGTGAAAACAGCCTCCGGAGAAGGTCTCCCGTCTGCCTCCGACATGGTGTCCGCAGCTCCGGAGTGAAGATGCGCACAATGACACAAGGACGACCAAGTAGTTCATGTCATATTTCCATGACAACCGCGCTCATTTAGCCCCCTCACTAATAATAATAGAGGTTAGCAAGGAACCAAATAGTAGCTCAAACTTTTTATTTATTTTATTTATTTTATTTATTTTATTTATTTTATTTATTTTATTTTATTTATGTGCTGTCATCATATGTCAGAATATGCCGATACCGTCGAACTTATTCCCTCTGTAACAGAATACAAGAACAAAGTGTCTCCATGAGGATAATTAGCAGCTCCTCCTCGAGGGCCTGAGCGGCCTCGTGCTCAGCTGAATGTGATTCTGACTAATTGAGCTCAGCCGCGCACGTGCAACATGATAACGAGCCATCAGCTGCGGACGCAGGTGAGTTTTACCTGCAGTGACAGCCCATCGGTGTTCCTCACATAAATATTCCCTTTTAATAAAATTAGTTTCACCTGAAATAGGTCTGTTATTACAAACTGGTCACTTGCAGTGCTGTCTTTTTTTAACAATATTATTATTAGTAGTAGTAGCAGTATTAATAATAATAAATGGTCTTTTTGTGAGTCCAGAGAAGTATAATAATAATAATAATAATAATAATAATAATAATAATAATAAATTATCTTTTTGTGAGGCCAGAGAAAAATAATAATAATAATAATAATAATAATAATAATAATAATAATAATAATAATCGTCTTTTTGTGAGGCCAGAGAAATATAATAATAATAATAATAATAATAATAATAATACCCTAAAAGCATGCATTTATGTAAAATCACAACTTTATAATTTTCCACATGCTGACACCCTTCAAATTATATTTTGGGTTGAAACAGACTGTTAGAATAACTGATTTTTATTGTTTGGATTGAAGAGAGAACGAAATATAATGAGTAAAATTAATAAAATAATAAATTCTGGAAGCCGTGACCCCGTATTCCTGATCTGACCTTTGTTTTGGCTACTATAACCTCAACATTGTTAATGCCACTTTATATGGTTTAGATTTACACCTCCTTATTAGCAGAAAATAATGTATTTCATTGTATTAAACTGCTGCTATTAGAACAAACCTTCATTATATAAATAAGACTATATAATCCTCCAAAATAAAGAAAAAATCAGATTTTTTTTTGTGTCTAAACAAAAATAACCAGTGTTGTTAAATCAATTAATACAATATATGTGAGATGAGAAGTCAAGTAAAGCCTTTTATAATGTAGATATGGTGTGCTAGGAGCAATATTAATTAATGAAATCCACATATTCTAGTATTTGTGAAGTTGTAACTAAGTAGAATTGTTTATATACAACATCTTGTCACTGACCACGCTGTTGGAGACACAGTTAAACATCTTCACGGAGCATCTGCAGCCGGCTCCTCTGGTACATCTCCGTTCAGCCAGATGTTGGTGGTATTCCACAGCCAGATGTTGGTGGTATTCCACAGCAGCACACCGGGGAGCCTGATCCCGGTGTTAGTTCTCTATATTCCTGCTGCTCAGCCTGCTTCTTGCTCTTCTGGGAACTTTGTACTCTCACCATCATGTGAGAGGCACAACTTAGTTTCTGGTGATTTTAAGCAGCTCTGGTGAACCTCCCACTGTGATCAGACCCGCCTGCTGCCTGCAGCATCCACCAGCTCTAAAGGTTCAGGTTTTCATTATGAGGAGCAGATGAGCCTTCGTTTCTCTGTCTTATTTTTCTTTTTCTTATTTGTAATAATTTGTTTTAATTGACAATATACAGGGCCAGGCTCTATAGGGCTGCACGACTATGGCCAAAATAATAATCAAGATTATTTTGAATCAATATCGAGATCACGATTATTCTTTGATTTTAGCGATTTTTTTATTACTAATAATAAGAGAGCACTGCTTTCACTTCCATGCTGTGCTACATCCCTGCTATAATGTACAAATTAGGGCTGCACCATGTTTTGAAAAAAATTGATATTGCAATATCTTTTTTTCTGCAATATAAACAAAATACAGGAATATTCACCCTACCAAGTTAATAGCATCAATGTGGTGCACTTTGAGAGCAAAATTAGCATCATTAAGAGGCTGGATAAACAATGTTATGCTCTCAATTTCATCATAAACACATAGGTTGTATAGATAATATTTATCCCCAAAAGTTAAGTGTTTTCTGTGAGAAGAACGTGCATTTTAAACATCAATATCTCAGGCGATCACGTTCATTTAATTGTGGGAAGCCAAAATTGTGATCGCAATCAATATTCAATTAATTGTGCAGCCGTCACAATGGTTTTAAGACATTTTAAGACAATATTTTTTTGAATTTTCCATAAATAACTGTATTTATTATGATATAAAATAAATAAATATAAATAAACAATTATACACAAATTTGTTAACTCAACGAGGAAGGGTGCACACCGGCATTTTTAAAAAAAATTATTATACATTTTTATGAGTTTGCCGGCTCAGGATGATTAAAGCAGTAGAAATAAGCCAAACTCTTTTCATTATCGTCAAGCTTTAAACCTCAAGTCAGGCCCATGCATTAGAAATCAGTTAGCAAATATAAGGAAACTACTTAACAGGATTTGTGTTTTTTAATCATTATATCCAGTAAGACTGTAGCGCTTTAAGAAAATCGTGGACCTTCAAAGACCTTTTCCTGTGAGAGGCATGTAGAGTCACTTAGCCCGGTCTGACGTTATCAGTATTTCCCATCTTTTCCTTTCTTGCCATCAGGGACATTATGAACACAGCGCAGGTCGAGTTTGGGGACTGAATTGTGTTTATTTAGACATCCACACCGTCTGACCAGCAGCACTCTCAGGGCAGCTCAACAACACAGCAAAACGTGTTCCTCAAACCCGGTCAGAGTCAGTTAGTGCAACACAGTTTGATGCATTAAATGACACGAGGGGTGACATTCTGCTTTTTGGCATTTAATACTGAACACTCAGTCTGTACCTTCACCTTTTCAGCTTTAAGAAGCCATGCAGAGGGGGGTCTGTTAGTGCCTTTACAACAGAGAGAATGCTCTTGATTCTACAGCGTCCCTCCTCCTCCTCCTCCTCCATGATTACCTTGTCAGACTTTAAGTGAAGGTGATGGCTAACCAAAGACTGGGGTCAAAAAGGCATGAATGAAAACATTCTCAGAGGGCACTTTGTGAATGGCGAGGCAAGAGGCTGGGTCAAGAACCCCTTTGGGTCTTATCTGCATATACGTCTGCAACCCAATACCTCAGTCCCCCAGCCTTCTGGGTCTAGGATCTACTTTAATGGCATGGATTTGTAGAAAACCTCTAACAGAAAAGACTAAAGCATAATAATTAGTATTATGTAGTTATTCATATTTTCAAATTAAACATCTATAACAGTTTCTGGGATGTCAAATCTTTGAAACTCTCCACACAGGAGCATTATAATTCTGTCTCCACCACTTTGTGTGTTGTAAGTTTACACAATGTGCCTTTTATTTTTGGGAGGATTAAAACAGAAACCAAACATTCTTCTGTCATCAGTAACTTTGGAAAAAAATGTGGATACAGTAACACCTTTGTTTTTCGTCTTGGTGAAAGAAAGTCTGGAATTTCAGCCGATTAGATCGTTGTCAGGCTATTAAATAGGCGTTACTAGTCGCTATAAGCCCCGTAGATGTAGGTCATTAGGGGCCTACTATGCCTACTACATTGTGAAAGTGAAAGTGAAACTTAAAAGCAACACGTCCTAACATGTTGAAAACTAAATTAAACATACAAAAAGGCTTCTTTAGGTCTGAAATTCCAGCAGCCGATTAGACCGGGTGGCCTTTTGCATTGAAATCAACCTGACTGTGGGTGATGACAACAGCAAATGGAGACATTGTAATGAATCTAGCCAGTGTTGAATTGCTGTTGTGTAATAATATACTAAATTGGCATGGTTGAGTTTGTACCTTACATTTATTTATATAATTCGCACATTCCTGTTCAGGAGTAAAAACATATGCAAACTAAAAAAAGTGCAATCAGTCCTGGCTCCCTTACAGTCAAGATGGTGGTCAACAAAAACAGTCTAACTTTAGTGGATCAGAACATATCTATCGGGTATGGAATGAATCTGCAGAAGCTCAGTTCAAAATGAGACCAAACTTTTCTATGGATGTCAGTTTTTGAGCCGAGACAAAGGCCAAAATGTGGCCTGCATCAGACTAGGTAAGGCTTGTTTGTATAGCCGATTGAAATGCCTTTTGCTACTGAAGCAGTTGTTGATCACTTGCGGCCCCTGTACCGGCTGGTTAAGAAGAGCGAGGAATCAGCAGTCAATGACGGCATAAAACAGTCATTAAAATAGGTTTTTCAAAAAGTGTGAATCACCACAACCACGAGAGGCATACAGTCATAAATGAGCACAAAAAATACCAGGCTGATCGGTCCAGTAGTATGAGAGATTAGCCGTGGACAGACAGACAGATGCACACACACACATGACCGAACGCATGATCTCCACAGGTTTACACCTGGCGGAGTTAAAAGTATAATATTTTGCTAAAAAGTGGAAAAAAAGGTGTTTCCTTGTTCTACCAGGAGGCCAACTGTTTTAATTTAGACCGGAAATTAAATCCTTCCCCATTACCCTCCACTTGACTGCTAGGCCACTAATGCAGCCCTCCTCAGAGGGTCAGAGGATTTAGGACGGCATCTGCAGATTCATTAAAAAAGAGGAGAGGGGGGTTTGTTTGTGGTGGGGGAATTAGCTCTCTGGGAGTTTAACATCATGGCACCAAGACTTCATGTTGAGAAGATGCTTTGGCCTTTTGTTTAGACATGTTACTAAAGACTTTGACGGGACAGCTGCGTCACGTGTTGCTGGACATTTGTAGGAAAACTTACAAACTGTTGTATAAGGATATGTAGGACAGGTAGCCAACCGCTAAATCCATGAATCTGCCGGATATTCAACATGAAAGCATTATTACCTCATGTGGCACAATTACACAAGATTAGGGATATTATGTGGCTGCCTTAGAAACGTCCATGAGTTAAGAAGGTCTGAGAGCTCTGGACAACACACTAACTGCAGACACCTGCTTATTCATGAGAGTGAGGTGGATAATTTAGTTGTCAAAATTAGTGTAAGCACTGGTCAAACAGTCAGTCACAAGGAGGATTAATTTATCTTTATTCAACCTGCATCTGCCTGAAAGTAAATAAATAAATGCAAAAATACATAAATGAAAACATGCATTTAAAAATAATAATAAAATAAATGCAAAAATAAATAAATGCAAAAATAAATAAATAAATACATGCAAACATAAATTAATTAATAAATACAAAAATAGATACATGCAAAAATAAATAAATAAATAAATATGAAAATAAATACATGCAGAAATAAATAAATTGATTAAAAATGGAAGCATAAATAAATAAATGTAAACATTATTAAAAAAAACATACATAAATAAAAGGGAAAATTATACAGAAGAGTAAATACATAATAGAATTAATACAAAGATAAATAAATCAAGAATAAAACTGAAATATCAATTTAAGTAACATTTAATCAATTAATTAATGGCTACATTTATTTTTAATATTATTTTTGCTACATTTAATGATTTATTTATTTATTTATCAAGTCATTTATTTATTTACTTTTTATTTTTACAGGTTTCGTCCTCCATACACAACAGGAAGAAATGAGGTTAGTGGGAATTTATGGAAATTTGAGTTTTTATGAAATTATACAAGAATGATCTTTTTGAATGTATAATTGTTCATTTAACCTTGTGTTTAGTTAATTTAATTATGCAGAACAAAACTAGGAAGGCAAGGAAACGTTCAAATATTGATGCATTCTTCTATCTAAAGAGCAATGCCACTGTAAAAATCGGATCAGCTAATATCCAGTAACAAAAGGTCAGTGCCCTCCTCTACCTTCTGAACTGCACAGAGGCAAGTTTATCATTGTGACGTCAGGGTTTGTGAGCGGCGGCGGTGTTTCTCAGTGGGCTTGGTTTCCCTCCTCAGCTAAAAACATCCCAGCATCCAACAAACATGCAGTTGTTTTCGCTTTAAAGCAGCTGTTGCTTTTGGTTTGGCCACGACATGCCGTGCTTATCTCTATCTTGGAAGTGTCACCGCAAGGGTGTGTCGCCGTGCATGAATCTGTGTGCGTGCAAGTGCATCTGAGATTACTTAGCTCGATGTTGGGGTAGAGTCGCTGATGAAAGATTGGATGTGACTGTGTGTGCAGTGTCTATGCACGGCGTGAGAGAGAGAAAGAAGGGGAGACCACTTTCCTTGCCAGCTGCCATGTTTCCATTGGTTTCCTGACCCTGGCAGGAAGTGTTTAGTTGTGACAGGTATGGATGGAAAGACATGACTGGAAGATGGTGGTCCTTTCACTCAGTACACTGGAAACTATACAGACGGTTACAATTAGGGTGGTCGGCGTGTGCATGTGCGCATGGTGTGTTACCAGGTGACAGTTTTTGTAAAATTCCCACATAAACTTTTTTCTTGACAAATACATTAAATATAAATGATTTTCCAACGCTGGAGCAGATCACATGGCACAGTAGTTGTAGATACTGTACTGACCATTGGATTTAAAAGTCTAGATTATACATACAGCATGTCTCCAATGTTTTCAAGTCATTAAAGGTATAATATGGAAGAATTTCCTTAAAAAAACAAAAAACAATGTATAGACTGATATAAAAGTGATCCCTCTGTGTGTGGTGGTGTCTGTTTCTGCAGAGACCCTGCAGCCCTCTACCTGGATTTTCTCTTTTCTTATTATTTTGCTTTACTCTAGATGCTTCTGGGCTTCTGTAAACAGCCTTTGGGCCCCAACGTGGGGGTGTAACCCCCAGCCAATAACAGCGCACAGGGTGTGCAGCCCGTTCAGGTGGACAAATATTGCCGCTTTTCATCCTTAGGGTCTTAAGATGGTCCTGACCAAATTTCAAGTCGATCTGATTAAATCTGTGGGAGGACTTCGTTAAAGTACACGGCCTATAAAACGTTAAAAATAGGTGAAAATCGCACATTAAATTAGTGTGAGTTTTGGGCATACGTCCAAAAGGCTTTTTTGTGCATCTCCACATGTATACATCTGTCTGCCAAATTTCATACATGTAGGTGAAACCAGAGCGAAGGGCTCAATTTTTCCAACTTTCTAGGCAGATCTAGCGAGCCCTTTTGCAACACTGAAGCCCGAGACCCTTAAAATATAAATTTTTTCAGCGCGTCTGATAAGTGTGCCAAGTTTGACAACTTTTTGAGCCCTCAAACAGGCAATTCATTTTTGTGAAAAAGAAGAATAATAATTCCTACAGTCAATAATTCCTACCGACGTTGTCGGTGCTCGGGCTCTAATTATATGACAAGCACAAACTGAGGCATATCTTGTGTTTAGGCAGCAAAACTTTGGCTAACAGCATTTCAGAGGTTGCAAATTATCTGGCTCATTACACACGTCATTGTATCTTTATCCTTGTCCTCGCACGTTCCCTCCTTCCCTCCTTCTTTCAAGATGCAGCTAAGAAGAATATAAACAATAACTTCCTGAGTGAGAGGTCAATCCCACTCCCTCTCTCTCGACTGACTGGACATCAGAGGGCCTCGCGATTTCACATGTCAAAGTTCAACCTGATTCAACGTGATGTAAAGCGAAACTCGCCCTTATTAACGCTGACACAGAGATCTCTCTTTTTCAGATGAATAATAAGAAATTAGCACATTTTACTTTTGTAATCACACAAACCTGATAGGAGATCAGACTGGGCTGGTACTGTAAGGTAATTAGTGTGTGCACGTGAGTTTGTTTGTCCGTCTCTGTTCTCCCCATCATCTCCAGCTCCTCTTTCATCTCCAGCTACAGGACCCCATCGCCCGGACAACCAAAACAAACAGCGGGATTCTGGGTACTGTATTGCCGTGACAACAAAGGATAAGGGGGCGGGGCCGGGTGGAACCAGAGGACTGCCACATCTGGGTTTTATTAGCATCACAGGCCAATGACAGATTACTTGTATTCTGCCCGGCGACACAACGTTAGGCTGGATGGCGGTCTGCTCTGACAGAGAGGGAAATGACATCATCAAGGGAAGCTGATGTTTCCTGGGCCTCAGGGAGCCATTTCTGGACCTGGAGGGATTCAGTGGAGTTGAGTTTTATTGGGACTGCCGTTAAGTGATGCGCTATAGTGATCGTCGGCCTGTGGTACCAAACGATCTTCGTGTAACACAACGTGCAGCCCCCAAAGTTGAGGTTTGCATCCACACAGCATAAAGCCACCGTGGCGCGGCGCTTGCCATTGGAAATAACGGGTTTCAGAGTACAGTGGTGCCGTTATTGAAATTTCTGACAGGGCCTTCAGTGAGAGAAACACAGAGAGAGAAATGGAGTACTAAGAGAAAGAAATACTCAAGCAGGGGGCTTATTTAACATACAAATGCTGTCGCAGTGTACTTATTATTTCGTTATTTTCATTTTAAAGTCACCAGAATGCAGGAAACAAAGTCTCTGGAACTCAAATTTTGACCCCACACTTTGGTTTTTAAATCCTCCCTATTTTTGAGGTCTCAAGGTTGGCAAGTATGCATAACATCTAAAGTTTAAAGGTCAAAGCTATAGCTCAGTTGTCTTCTGCTCTGTTAAATATCTGTGTGTTTGTGGTCTTAGCTCGTGAAAATCTAAACTTAGAGATATTATCACGCTCTGTTGTGTTTTCTTTACTTGTCATCTGCAGTCAGAGCTCACTGGCTCTCTGTTTCAGTTAGTGGGGTTTTTTCAGAGCTCCCTCACTGCTCCAAAGGAAACGTGCGTTTTCTCCCTCAGAGGCTAGCTAGCGTGCTAGCGCTCTACTGAGATTACTGTGGTCAGTTGAAGCTGCTGGATTTCAGCGGTTTTATTGCAACACAAGTCTCTTTGATGTAAGGCACTCAAATACTCTCATCATGAATTATGGATGGTGCTGTCATTTGTCTGGTGAAGCTTAAAAGATGGAGATTTCACTGTTTTTACAATATTCTCATATAAGTAATTGGACCTGCAAGCTCTACAGGGTAATATACATTTCACACTGAAACTGTGAGACAGAGGCAAAACTACTAAGCCGGGTTTCCACCAAAAGTTCCACCAATAGCACCAAAAACTACTTTTCAAGGAACTAAAAGGTTCCTTCAGCCCACTGTTGTCTGCGTTTCCACCGTGGTCTAAAGACCTGTGAAGATTAGGCAAATTAGTCCACTTACGTATGAAAGAGCAACATGACGTGACGACACTCCTGCATGTGTAGATGCATCATCTGAATAATGCACTTCAGACCAGGTTTTTGTTGGTCAATGGCGCAATCACTTTCTGCTGCCTCAAGATAGCAATGCGCCAACAAAAAGTGCCTGACCGCACCTTATCCCGCCCATAGGCGCTCCGATGGGCGCACTCATGGGCTCAAGTGCAATTACTACTTACACAACGTGGGCGCTGGTCGGTCTGAAACTAGCAGTGACAGTTGCCGCTTTGCGCCGGCTGTAAGATAGGGTCCATAATGCGACCGGGCTGGTTGCACTTAAGAGTGTTTGTGGTTGAAAACAATCTGCTCTTACGCAACTCTCCATTGTTCATGTACCCCGATGCAATACAGTAATGCCTCAGGATTTGTCCATAATTTGATACCTCACTTCATTTTTCCATGTTAATCATGTCAAAGCAGATTCTAATAATATATGACAGCAAAATAAGTTTTACGTATGAATTTTTATGTTTCAAGGCATAATTTTTTTTAAAGGCATTCTTTTGTCCAAGTAAAACTCAAGCAACAGAGTTTTTCTCAACTCTTTCCAGTACATCTCGAGGCCTGACTGTGGTGCTGAGTGCTGAAGCCACAGCTTCAAAGCTCAGTCTGTCAGTTGGTTGGCTAACGCAGCTAAAAAATCAGCCTGTTGTTGGTGTTGACAGACCACTTTCATCCTATTTCTGTATTCCTCTACTGGCACACGCAGAGACGTTACAATGACTCGGAGAGCTGAGGGCAAAACTTCCACTAAATGTCTGTGTACGTTGGCCAGCAAGTCTGAAACCCATCGAGATACTTCCTATACCTCCGTCACTCTTGTGTTACGAAACATAGTGTACTTCAAACAAGCCATCGAAAGCTTATACTTATACTTATTCAGTATGTTAATGTTCAATACTGAGTCTTCCAGTCATACTTGCCAACCCTTCCGATTTTCCCGGGAGACTCCCGTTTTTCATCGCCCTCTCCCGGTTTCCTCCCGGGGTCACAATTCTCCCGTATTTCTCCAGATTTATGGCAAATTTTCACACTTTTTTTCCTTTTTGTTATCTTAGCTTGTTTCTGGAACCGAACAGTGTGTATAATCCCTACTGTTTCCACCCGGAAAACAATAGAGCTACACCAACTGTCGTTTCCTGGCGGAAAAGAGCAGTCTATGCTCACGACACAGCGCAATTTGAGCTGATATTTAAGCTGCGCTCGCCACAGCATGCAGCGCCCAAAGTCGGGCTTTGCTCGATGCAGCAAAAGAGTTGGCAACACTGGGCTTAGTTTTTCGGTTGGATAATTTCTTTTAATTTAGTGTTCTCTTGCTAGTTTCACAAGATTACCAACCCTAGCTTTAATTGTTTAAATATAGTTTTTTTACAGTTTATTTATAACTTTTTGTTATATATTCCTACTGATTATTTTACCCCCAAAAAATGAAAACCATGATAGAGATGGGTTTCCTGGTCGCACGAAAAGGCAAAGATATTTAGCATGCGATAAAAACGCCGTTCTTGCTTTAGGCGTGTCATTTGTACACCATGTAGTCTGTACTGACTTCAATGTAAACGCATCCGTGTAAATATGCTACGCTCAGAGGTAGTGATGTAGAATAAAAACTGAGAAAGACTGCTTATGGTGAGCCGGAGGGGAGTTGGATGGATGGGTCCAACAAACACAGGACTCGTAACCAGAAGACCTGTTATATTTGTGACGTGTTTTCCTTACTTCTGTTACGTTGTTTCCGTACATATTTTACTGAGTTTACGTACTTATTTTAAGCCAAACCATGACATTTTTTCTAAACCTAACTAAGTGGTTTTGTTGCCTAAATCTAACTGCGGCTGTAGTTTTGTTGCGTGGTGTACAAACAACATGCAAAAAGCCTAAAGTTCGTCCTCATGACACACAGCATGTCCTTGTAATATTGTGTTATTTATACGCCTTCCCGTAAGATCGGGTTGTATATTATGTCAATGATGTGTTTATTCGCTGACAATTTTCTTTTTGAACGAATGTAATATCCTTCAGTTTGTCCTAAAGGTCTGGATACTGGGTATCAAAGTTTGGAGATCAAAGCTGCGTCTGTCAGCCTGCTGACTAACGCTGTTAAAAACCAAAAGCTTTCTGTTATTAGAAAACTTTCATCACTTCGTCTGCCGGGGCGCTCACAGGAAGCCACCACTGTTTATCAAATCATATCACAATCACAGCACACCACTTTGTATCTAAAAGTGGACTTCAAAGCTGAAATATTTTTGTCTGTCATCCATTTTCATTACACCATCTGTACGGTACAACTTTATTACACCTTCTTTCTTTCCTTTGTTAATCCAGTTTCCTTCCTCCTCTCCTCTCATTCTCCCTCTCTTGCTTTGCCTCATTCACTTCTCTTTTTAACCCCCGTATACCACTTCACTTTACCCTCCTTTTATCTACTCCCTCCATCTCTCCCTCCTGTTCTCTCTCTGACATGTCTCTGTGTTTCCTGTCCTTTGTGAAACCCTCCTCTCTGTCACATCTTGTTTTCCTCATCCTATCCTGTTTTAATCCAGTTCCCGCCCCCCTCGTGCAGCAGAGTCACGCTATTGGAGGAAATGGGTGAATAGCGGCTGCTGAGTGACAGGTTATTCTGGGCCGCCTGTGGAGGTAAACATAGCGAGGTAATGGAGGTAAACGTCCGCTCCGTTGGCTGGGCGGTACACAAACAATAGGCCGGTCGCTTCTGGCTGAGCAGCGTGGAGTTTGTCTCTGTTACTACGTCTATCTACAAGCAACCTCACCATGTGTTCACACCTTAACCAACCTCGCTGATGGCTTGCTTTGTTCAGAGTCCAATCTTTGATTTGCCGAAATGTTCTGCAGCTACATAATTCCACATTTTTGATGTGGTTTTCTTTTCAATTAGGATTTGGACCCACTATTATGCCAAGATATCTAAATTCACTAACTATGTCAGTCTTTCCACCCTTGATCAGAATGTCAACATTACAAATATTTAATCGTGATTAATCACATGATTGTTCATACTTAGTTACGCTTAATCACAAATTAATCGCACATTTTTATCTGTTCAAAATGTACCTTAAAGGGAGATTTGTCAAGTATTTAATACTCTTATCAACATGGGAGAGGACAAATATGCCGCTTTATCCAAATGTATGTGTATATTTATTATTGTAAATCCATTAATAACACAAAACAATGACAGATATTGTCCAGAAACCCTCACAGGTACTGCATTTAGCATAAAAAATATGCTCAAATCATAACATGGCAAACTGCAGCCCAACAGACAACAACAGCTGTCAGTGTGTCAGTGTGCTGACTTGACTATGACTTGCCCCAAAACTGCATGTGACTATCATAAAGTGGGCATGTCTGTAAAGGGGAGACTCGTGGGTACCCAGAGAACCCATTTACATTCACATATCTGGAGGTCAAAGGTCAAGGGACCCCTTTGAAAATGGCCATGACAGTTTTTTGCTTGCCAATATTTAGCATCACTTTGGAGTGTTATTTAACCTCCTTTGCGACAAGCTAGCATGACATGGTTGGTACTGATGGATTCTTTAGGTTTTGACATTGTAAACAGTCACAAACTGTTGACACAATCAAAAATAGTTCAAATCAATGCTGTCAATCTATCCCCTTAAAAATGAAGCTGACATCAATATCCTGTCTCTGTCTGGAGGTGTTAGGCCAAGTGGGACACACACACACACACACACACACACACACACACACACACACACATAGAGGAAGTATGTGAGGCCCTGTCTGTCTGGAGTGGAAGATGATTCTCTGAAGGAATGGGACCTCTCGGTAATTTATTCACATTGTTGGCCAATACAAACCAACTCCTAACATTACACCGTCTGATCCAGACATGCAACACGTCTGTGTGATCCCACACACACACACAAACACACACACACACACACACACACACACACACACACACACACACATACCTAGTCTTAACCTTTGCTCATATTTTAAGATCTTCAACCCATAATATGTGTATTGTCCTGAGATCTATAAGTAAAGTATGTTGCATTCACCGCCCACACCAGATTCAGACCACCAAGCCTTTACCCCACATCCTAACTGACTGCAGAAAAAGAAGAGAATAAATACAGTATATACAAACTCTGAATAAAGCAATATGGGACGGTGGTTATGAACTCGTGGCGATCTACTTCGGTAAGAAGTGAACCACCGTCATATGGAAAACCCTAAAGGGTTAAACCCTGTAGTTACCTCGCTTAACCCCAAATCCTGCTTCGTAGTACAGATCTCAGGTGTTTCAAGTGTCAAACGTTGCCATGTAAACATATAAATGTATTATTTTAGTATGGATAGCTGGCTCTGTAACTCATTCAAGTTCACTGAGATGAAATTTCATCTTTTGTTCCTTGATCTAGGTTTAAGGTAAAATAACTTGTTGAGTTGTACTACTAGTACTGCTGCTGCTGCAATGTTTTAAACAACCAAACATATCCTGGGTTCACAGAAAGAGAGGAGAGGGTGAGCAGGGAAGTAAGGAGAGACCTCTGGACTCTCTTTGAGTGTTTATATAGTGGCAGTAGGATATCCTGCGACATGATGAAATCATTACAGACCTGTGCAGTCTCTCTCTGTCTGTGTGTGTGTGTGTGTGTGTGTGTGTGTGTGTGTGTGTGTGTTGAGTGATCATGCCAGGGGTCAGAACCCTTTGTTGCATCAAACTGAAGTCAATAAGCGAGGAGGTGGAGGTGGATGGAGCAGAGAGCATGGCAAGACCACCGAGAGATGTCGGGTCACACGCACACGCACACACACACAGACACACATAGTCGTGTTATCATCACTTTTGAGGACATTACATTGACTTACATTAATTTCCTGGAGACTTACCCTAACCCTAATTGTAATTGCTACTTGCCTAATCCTAACTTTACCCTAACTTTACCCTAACTTTACCCTAACCCTAAACCAAGTCTTCACCCTAAAATACAATGATTTACCTAATGGGGACGAGCATTTTGTCCCCATTTGGAAGGCGAGGCCCCACAATGTGACTGTGTTAACAGGTTTATGTCCCCACAACATAGGTAAAACACACACACACACACACACACACACACACACACACACACACACACATACTTGCTTGGAGGCAGCGCTGCTGAAAGGTGATCTGAGCTGGATCACCACAGTCTGTATGTATGTGTGTGAGTGTCTGTGTGTGTGTTTGTGTGTATATGTGTAAGATGAGATCTATTAGTATAGTGCAGCCACAGGAACTAATGCTATTTCCTGTGTTTTACATCTGACTGTATTTACTTATTACAATGGAAATGGTTCAACACGGTAAAGATTAAAGGACCACATCAAGGATTTTGGAGATTTTCCTGCTGTTCAATTTTGCTGGACGTGCTGAGACACACCGACATCCTCCATGTGCCCGCAGTAGATGATGGAAACTCCTCCACATAATGTATCCTGCAGCTGCAGAGAGTTAAACATACTTTCTAATTTAAATTATCTGAGAAACAAAGGGATCTTTCACAATAGATACTTAAGGAAAAACTATGTTGAGTAGTTATAAGTGGTCATATTTGGAACAATTTGATGACAGGGTTGTCTGTATGCAGCCTCGAAACCGACAAAAGAGAGCGAAAGGTTATCAGACAAGCCAATCAAAATAAATAAAATAAAATAAAATAAAATAAATAGGGCTGTCAATTGATTAAAATATTTAATCACAACTAACCGCATGATTGTCCATAGTTAATCACGATTAATTGCAAAATAATTGCACATTTTTTATCTGTCCAAAATGTACCTTAAAGGGAGATTCACCAAATATTTTAAATCAATTTCAAATAAATTATTTGCTAATTATCATCTATTTATCAGCAGACATGGATGTAAAGCATATCAATTAACTTTGTATTCTTTTCCTTGAAATGTATTAAATAAATTACCAGCTATTTATTACTGCTTATTGGGAAATAGCAGAATTTAATTATTAAATAATGTTTATAATATATATAAAATAAAAATAAATAAAAGTCCAGAGTCAAGTCCCAAGTCAAGACAGCCAAACAAAGTAATTTTTGGTGAATTTTTAGGTTAATATTCGGGTAATTTGGCAGTAATTCCAAAGAAATTTCAAATAGGTTACTTCGTTATCAAACTTCACAAGTAAAAACCCAAAAGCATCATTTCCCACGTCTGTGTTTTTCTTACTTTAAATCAGCGAGTTTCTTTGAAGCCAGTGGTAATGTTCTCAAACATCTCCATATCCTATCTAGGAGGAAACTTTACATTTGTCACACTCATGTCTGTCTGTCTGTGTGTGTGTTTTGGGTCCATTTGCTCTCTCTACTTACATAAAGTCCTAGTAAAGAGTAGAAAGGTGCTGAAAAGCAAAGAGCAACAACAATGAAGCATGCATCACCCAGAGGCTTACTCATACAAATATGGAAGTGGAAGAGGAAACCAGAATGAATGGAATGATGACAGAACGAGAGAGTAAGAGGCTGCGAGGGAAGTTAGTGAGCACTGTGTGTTCGCCACAAGTCTCAAGAAAAATGTCTCCCATTTATAGGCTATATATGAATGTATGAATGTAGAGCAATAATGGCTGTGTGCATTGTTTATGTCAGCAGTTTGTCATATTTCAGTGAATGCATTTGGAAAACAAGACAGGGCAGTGATGTAAGTGATGTATGTGGTCCCATTATGAACAGGCAGTCTCTAATGAATCATTAAGAGGAACATTTTGGCCCTAAGCCATGTCGGAAAAGTACATTTACTTGTACTTAAATACAATTTGAAGGTGCTTGGACTTTACTGGAGTGTTTTTATTTTCTGCTACTTTATACTTCTAGGCTAAATATTGTAAAATGTGACCTAAAACAGCATGTGGTAAGCATACAAGAGACTTTACAGTGTTAAAAACTGAACCACCCCTTACAAAAAAGCATTGTGTATTTGTCAACTTTCAGATGTCTTTTCAGACGATACAACTGTTTTAGACGCAGAGGGATCAAATGAGCCAATATTTCACAAATAAAAGCAAAAGAAATCTATATACATTTGTGTAGAGAACTTTTCTACCCCATTAATCATCTAACGATCCATTAGATTTATCTTGTGACCCTTTGGAGGGCCCGACGACCCTTAAAGTGGGAACCACTGGACTAAACCACATCACTGTAGCTCCACCTCAAGCAGCTCCAACTGTAAAAAAGGCTGATTATACACTAATGCATAATAATATCAATCACAGGGTGCATTTCTGAGGTGCTCTATATGATATCCAGAGCATTAATATGGCAGCAAACAACTATTGTCTGTGTAAAGATATAGAGGAGTAATATCTACCTGAGCAGAAAATGAAGTCACTCTCCCTCTGTGTGTGTTGTAATCAGAGCTTTATGTGCATGTGAGTCCCAGTGAGCGTGCCCCACTGGCTCGCTCACTGCGAGAGTGGTTGTTGATTGAAAGTTGCAACTAACCTTTTGGCCACTGGGTGTTGCTGTCTGTCCATACTATATGTCCACCCCGTTAGGATCCATGAGGCCGTCTAGTACAAGACCTTGTTTTCGTTTTTACAGGAGCAGCATGAGCTACATTTTACTGTTTGATCTGTGCTATCAGAACTAGTGGGTTACTCAACGCTGCTTTACTCATGATGACAGGTAAAATACTACTAAGCTGCGATAACATAGTGAAATACCAGGACTTTCTTCACATAATCAGCTAATTTCATTGACACTGTGAATAAAAACATGCAGAGAGGATTAAAAATACTGACTGCGATGCTTTCAAAATAACAGTCACAGTCATAAAAGGCACCACAAAATCAAGTTCCAGTGAATCACATGCCACATAAATGATACTGGCTGTATGAAATATCCCCTCTCTTCTTTATAGGGAAGCTGACATGACCTTTTATTCCTTTACAAGACAGACAACCAGCGTAGAAGTTATTTTGTGCTTTTGCTTCGTGCATTGCAGCGCAATGTCCAGGGTCAGACAGTGCAGCTATACTGACGCATTATACTTGTTGTTGAACCCTCTAGCCTCACTTTAAAAAAAGCTGCTCTGATGTCTCTAGAGGACAAAAATGTCTGCCTCAAAAAACTGCCATAAAGTGATATATTAATATTATTTATTATGTATATTTATAACGCCAGTTGGTTTACATAAAGCTACTGTTATGAGAAAAAAAAAACACAAAAATGGAATTATTTCTGTATACTAAATGCTGTTTTTTTTTTCACAGTCTGAGATTCGTCATAAATTAGCAACAACATTGATTTTGATGCATTTTTATTTTTTGTGCAAAGAAAAGTCCCAATTGTTACTTTAGAGGACAAAAATGTTGTCTTCCTAAAACTGCCATCAAATTCTATATATTAATATTATTTTCCAAATTCAATGAGGTAAATCTTTAACCAACATCAGTCTTGATCATCACTACCAAATATGCATTGTTTTTCAGAATTTTAACTCTTTAAATGCCAGTTTGTTTACATAATGCCACTGTTGCTTTTTCTGAAAATTATTTTTTTTTATAAGTTTCTGTATATTAAATGCTAGGGGTTTTTTTTACGTTCTGGGATATTAGCAACAACATTAGCAACAACATTGATTGTGAAACATTACATCAAACACTGCAGTACTCCATGATACAGCAGCAGTTCCCCTAGTGGACACCAGGAGAATAGCATGAATTTGCCCCACAGGGCAAACATGAGAAAATGGCTCAATCAATGTTTTCAATGGAAAACAGTAAAAACTACTGTTTTAGAGCCATGGCTCTATATTGAAAGCCTGATATGATAGAATTAGGGCTTCAAAGTTAACGTGATAATAAAACATTAACGTAAATTTGTTTTAATGCCACTAATTTTTTTTTTTTTTGCATTAATGCAATCAATCTTTCGAATGTATTTAGGCTACACAGTTTATTATAGACTTATTATAGGAGCTGAGGTTGAACTGCCAAAATACGAAACAAAAACTCACACTCTTGCCAACATTCATGCCAAACGCATTAAACACAGCCAAAGAGATTAAAAATTAAAGAGCCAAAAGCGTCCTTAATGATGCATAAGGGTTAAGACCAACAACATAACTTTACTCTAACTCCCCCCTCCATCACCACAGCATCCTCCCCACTGCCTGCCTCACCCTTCCTCACCCATGCCTCGCTATCTTCCTTTCCCCCCAACCCCCTACACCCTCTAACCCAGACACCCCCTGTGCAGCCTCGCCCCAAATCCCCCTTCAACCATAAAACTCTCTCTTCCAAATCTCCTCTCTCCCAGCGGTTTCCCTCCCTGCCCCCCACACCCTTCAGTACTGCCAGTCACCAAAAAAACTCCACCGTCGACAGATGTTAACGCAAAAACCCATTAATAACATTTTCATATGATTTCGGTTAGTGATCGATAGCGATGTGTAATTGTGTGTGATTGCTGCTGCTTGCTACATACAGTGTATAGTGAACGAGTGTGTGTGAGTTGTTAACCAGTGTTAACATGACATATCCAGTGTATCAGTGTGTCAATCCGTCAGCTAAGCCTCGGCTCTGCAGGGGTTCGCTCCTTATTTAGGTCATCAGATGGTTAAAGAGTTTCTGGATTGGTCCAGACTAAAAAAAGAACGGTTTCAACTCCAACAACTGGTCCGCGTGGCCTAAATCCTGCACGACACTCACATGCAGAGGTGGTGGCCATCATAACCACACTGATAGCTGATAATACTTCACTGAAGTATGAGTTTAAATGCAGGACTTTTACTTACATTGTGGTATTGGTACTTAAGGGAAAGAGCTGACTTCTACTTGTCCATAGTTAATCGTGATTAATCGCAAATTAATCTCACATTTCTTTTTTTTATCTTTTCAAAATGTACCTTAAAGGGAGATTTGTCAATTATTTAAAACTCTTATCAACATGGGAGTGGACAAATATGCTGTTTTATGCAAATGTATGTATATACATCAAACACCATTCCTATCGGCAGATCCAATCCAATAACAAAAAGCACAAATATGAAAATGTGAAAAAAGGGCAAATAAGGAAATGTTAAGTGGATAACAAACATGGTTATGATTAGGCAACAAAACCACTTAGGTTTAGGAAAAACATCATGGTTGGGCTTAAAATATGTATGTAAACTAAGTAAAATATGTACGTAAATAAAGTAACATAAGTACGAAAAACACATCACATTCTTCTTCCTTGCCAAAACCTGCCGCCTACATTACCCACAATGCAACTCGACTGCCAACAGTTTGGCCAGAGATTCCGGTGTATTATACTAATGGTGCCTTCAAATGAGGTCGTGTTTACCGTGTTCACAAGAAGAGTCCATATCAACGGCCATCTCTTGCACCCCTTTGTTGACGTTGTCAGAAATGGCACATAAGAAGTTATAATAAGTTAATATATTGTAATTTTAGTAGTATATTGTTTTTTAAATTGTATAATAGGTCTGAGGAAAATGTTGATTTTCCTGCATTATGTTACCCACTTGCTAGCTTGCTAAATTGTTAGCCTCTGTGGCTTCTAGACGCCGACAGTAACGTTAATATTCTCAGGACTTAACCACTTGAATGCCACGCACATCGTGTACATGACTTCCAATGTTGTAAACACAAGCTCACGAGTTTCATTTGAAGGCACCATAAGAGTGTTTGATGGAGGTGATGCTGCCTCAAGTGACATCACTTGAGGACATTAATCATATTTCAGTGGTGTTGACAGTGGTAATGAGTAAGATTGATGAAGACTCACTTTGTTTAAATGCTCTACCACTTCTTGCACTTTTTAAAGAAAGAGACAGAGGGATGATCTCTGGAAAGGCGTACTGTGATAAGAGGAATGGAAAAGAGTGAGAAGGAGGAATGATACAGCAGAAGAGGAGAGAGAAAGAGAAAGAGGAGAGAGGAGAGATGCTGTGACAGACTGAGTTTGGGTAAGACAGAAACAAAGATGCTGATGATAGAAAGAGAAAGAGAAAGAGAGAGAGAGATGATGCAGGCAGGATATTACATAACACTCTGTCAGACCAGGGAGGGAAGGAGGGAACAGCAGAACGGTTGATGGGAGGATAAATGGAGGAGAGGTCGGGCAGTGACGCAGTCTGTGAATGAAGAGAAACCACCCGAATCCTCCTCTGCATGAACCTGATGGAGATGATGACGGACTCGCTGCCACGCCCTCCGGTTTGAGTCATCGAGGGCTGGTCCTGCTGCAGACGTCTAGAAAGAGAAATCAGACACAGCTCTGTTTAGAGAACAGCTGAGATGAATGAAACTGCAGTTTACAACAAACCACTAGCTTCACTTTTTGTTGAGTCACCTGAGATTTATTATCATAAAAGGAGACAATAACAATCAGTACTTTATTACAAGAAATATTCTCCTCTTTACTGCATTATTAAAGCTGCACAAATCAATATTCTTGTATTAAAAATGGATGAATTGACTAATGTAATGAATTAAGGACAACTCTGCAGCTCACCTCAGCCAAAGAACGTATACTGCCAAGAAGTGAAAGTCACACAGTTTTGGACTGAAAGCGACTACCGGACGCCAGTTTATTGTCCACATACAAAGTACCGTAGAAAAGTAAAACAAAAATGATCTCTATTCTATTGTCATATTTAATGTCTCTCCTGAAATGGCCTGTGATGAACAATAACAATATTATTAATATGCATACTATTATAACTATTGATTTACTCACTCACTTATTAAACTTTTTGAGTGCAATCTCAAACTTTTTCATGTCAAGGACCTCCAAAATCGATATCCAATAGATCACAGACTAGGGATGTATAAGAGGTTGTATCCTATGCTTTTGCCCTGCATGTTAGTGAACAGCCTACAACTCCATTAAATTCTGTTGATGTCATGCTACTAGTGCTACTAGCTACTGGCCGATAGCCGGTTGTTTGGGAACAGAGACGTTAATACATCCACCACGGTGCAGGATTACAGCATACAGCCCATGGGTTTATTATAAAATGATAAAAGTGATGAATTACAGCCAATATATCCATTATTACAGCCGCATACAGCTAGCAGGAAGTAGCTGGCAGAACCGGATATGTCCGCTTCTCCGGCAGTGCCCGGCTGTATGCCCGTGTGTAAAGCGGCCCCCATAAGCTCACGCTCAGCCGGTCCGATCCCCCCCGTGGGTTGCATTGGAAAGCAATGCAGTTTTCATTATTCATTTTACATGTTTATCATATTAGCTTAGTGCTTAGTGCCCCCCCACTGTGCTGCCTGCACCGGTTAAATAGGTTATCGGTACGTTTGTTCATATGCGATTAGTTCATTTGCTCATATACAGTCAAATGGAGTTGTTGATAGGACAGAGGATTGGGAGACGGAGGAAGCAGAGGGTCCACCGGCCAAGCACCACATACATCTGCTCGCACACTTTCACTTCACAAACGAGCAGATCCATTTCCTCAACAGAAAACGGCTTGCTTCTCCAAGTTGCCGAATCCTCCTTTTAAATAGTCCTCCTCCTTTTTTAAATGTGCCCGGTGCAGGTGCGCCTGGCTTTTAAAGGGAATGGGAGATGACACTCTTAATTAACTTAATTAGCAAAAGTGGAGTTGGACACGCCCTAAATGCAATTGCACCATGCACTTCAGATCATGTGCTAACGCCGTTATAATAGGACCCCATGTGTGTGTTGGACTCATTCACCTCCCCCCTTGTGTGTCTCTTTCGCTCTTTAAACTACGTCACCACAGCACTTTCCCTGAGCGTTCACTGTTGCCTCGGATGGGTTTACATTGTAGTTAATGGAAAGCCCGGTGTGTCGCATATGGCACTAAAGGGCGCCTTGTGCGGCGGTATCAAACGCCGTGACAAAGCGTTAATATTTGACGCCCTGGGAATGAGAACAAGCTGGTTTGGAAAAGGGCAGGCACTTTCAAAAACTACTCTGCAGGTGATTGGATGAACCATCTGTCAATCAAACTCTTGCCGAAGCCAGTCAGGAGAAGAGTGAAAACATCTTTTCCAATGAGAAACTTTTCTTGGATGCTTCTTAGGAATTTCCAGCATACTCCTAGCTGCTGCTCCGTTGTTATGGTAGATTATATATTATGTTTTTTCCTTCAGCAGCCAGCCATCTTGTTCTATGCTTGCCCGTTTGTTGTGTTGATGCTTTCCTGCTTATCCCTCTTGTTTTGTTTGACTGAACTGACCACCTGGTACACATTTTATTTTGCTCTTTGACACTAAACTCTTTGAGGTTTTAACTCAAGCTGAATTTAATTTAAAATTTGATAAAGTTCTATCTAGATAAGGCTGGGAGAGGACTACGGGTCAGATGAGAGATCGAGGGTGGACCCACTGGATTCATAAAGACCAGAGGCATCCTGGCTAAGAGGATCAGAACTGTTGAAGGTGAACGTTGAAGTCACCACTGATCAAATAAGATTGTTGGTCAGTACCGCGGGGATTGACTTTTAGGATAAAAAAGAACTGCTGCATGGAGAAGATGAATGTTCTGTAAATAGACATTTGTCATTTTGATGTGTTTGCTCACTGTGACTTTGTGCTTGTGTACTGTAGACAGTATGTGATGTTTGAGAGATTACAAACAAAACCCACCAAATCAAATGGGAGCCATAATCCCAGATAATCCTATAGAAACCTCTGCCTTACCCACAGCCAGTCAGTCATCTGGCTAGCTAGCTCCATCAGCCAGTCAGTCAGTCAGTCAGTCAGTCAGCTAACCAGCTGGACTGTGATTTAGTTTGTTCCTTTAACACGCTATGAAGCAACAAACTGACAACTGGAAGAGGTACGACTGTTTACAACTATGAGTTTAATAAAGAAATGCATCAACTGAAGGTCCAATCTCAAGCTTCTTTGTGCTTTTCTGTCTGCATTTTGTACATTAATTATATGATCAAAGAAGAAGCCAACGCATGCAGACCCAATTTTCTCTTGCTACTTATTCCTGTGTCGTATTTGGTGATGATGCATCCCAGTTGCAAAAATTGACTAATTCCAGTCATGTCTTTGATTATTTAGTGCCGATATGCCTCGCTGTTGATTGGTCCACGACGTGCTACACAACAGAAGGAGCTATACTCACATTAAAAACGTTCCAGATGTTACTGCGTCAACAACAGCTCGGAGCAAGGTAACAAATCTTTTGGAAAACATTTTAGCTTGCTATTTGTGAAGTAGTCACATTTTAATTTGGTGGTAGAACCCTGAAGTCACAGTGTGAATGACATATTGGTGCAGTCCGTGTATCATTTTCTATTCTAAACTAACCTCAGGCCTTTTCACTTCATCTAGCTTTTTGCACAACTTTTACGCTACCACTGCTGCTGCAACTTAAAGGAATACTTCACTACTTGACCCCCCAAATAATCACTCGTATATCAATAGTACTCCAGGGATGAAGTATTTTTGTAGGCCAACCCGGAAGTTTGAATTGCACGGGTTCCATCGACAAAAAGTTTGGTACAAATGTGTTTAATTTGAATGTGTTTTGTTAACTGTTCCAAGTTTTTGCAAACACCAAAACTAGTTTCCCCAAATTTAGTGTTTGCACGTGAGACTTCAAGCTTTATCACTTGAACGAGTTGAAGAATGACTATAGGACCAATTTAATGAGGACATGATGTATGACGGCGAGTTGCTATTAAAGCTGCAATGGGTAGAATTGAAGCAAATATGATTTATTTTTATAAAACGGTCACTATATCCTGACAGTAGTGCATGAGACAGGTAATCTGAAAAAAAATAATGTGTCTCGGTGTCCTCCAATGCTCCTAACGGCATCTGCAAGATTTCACAGACCGGAGGAAAACAACCAATCAGAGCTGAGCTGGAGCCTTGCCGTCTCTGAGCAGCTCTCAATCACTCTGCAAACTCTGATCAAATGGTCAAACTAGGCAGCGCTGATCAAATATGAATCAATATTCTGTTACTGTAATACCTATTTCTCTCCTCAAATGTTTTCAGAAACATCAGTGCACTGTTTAACTGTAAAATGAGAAAGTTTGTGACCCGGCCGGCAGTCATGTTGAGATCAGTTGAGGAAATACCGAGCAATGCCCACCAGCCGGAGCACAGCCAGTAGGAACGCTCTCTCTCTGAAATGACCTGTGATTGGTCAAAGTCTCCCGTCAACGGGTTAGATTTTTTTAAAGCCTGAAAACAGAGCCATGATGAGGTTCAGAAGTCTCTCTCAGAACAATTACAATATTCTGAAAGTTTATTATGGATTTTTTTGCCAAATGATGCCAAAAACTTGTTAGAAATAAATAAAAAAACAATGCCTATCAGGTCTTACATAAACAAATCAAGTGAAAGCATCATGTTTCCTGCAGCCCCTGAAGGCAGCAGCAGCAGCCTGGATGCAGATTCACATGAAAAGACTCTTTTTTTTTTTTTTTTTTCTGTGCTCCTGGCTTCTGATTGGCTGCCTGGTGAAAAAGAGGGGGCGGGACTTGTCTCTGCGTCCTGGTACCAGTCTGCTCTGCAAGCAGAGAAAGGTGG
>CAKAOH010040970.1:26950-47293 GCA_916701665.1 Sebastiscus tertius
TTTTTTTTTTTTTTTTTTTTTTCTGTGCTCCTGGCTTCTGATTGGCTGCCTGGTGAAAAAGAGGGGGGCGGGACTTGTCTCTGCGTCCTGGTACCAGTCTGCTCTGCAAGCAGAGAAAGGTGGACACATATTCACCTTCACACACACTCTGACTGTCACACACACACACGCGCTCTGTGACAGACACGGTGCACATCGAAACGGTGAGTGGATTATTATTATTATCATGATTATTTTACCATCAGATTCAGTGTGTGTCATCATGGCGATGTTAAACCCTGCTTGCATCCTCTTCACGCTGCGCCATCCTCTCAATGATGATGATATTCATGTCATATTTATGGCCTGATTGAGGTCTGCAGTGGCATGCATAGATATGGGCCTATATTTAGCCTGGTGGTGAGGATGCTGTGCATGATGGACAAGGCTACATTTTGACATTGTAGTCGGTGTTTCCCATCACAATGGTAGTAGAGGGCTGGTGGGCGTGTGATGGTGTGATGGTGATGGTGTGATGGTGGTGGTGGGAGGGGGGGATCTGTGTCTCTCTCTTGCAGGGGTCTGTGGATTCGTGTCTCTTTGTTATGGTGCTGGTGCCGCAGTCTGGATGGTTTCACCCCCCATCCTCCTGCTGCTGGAAAACCAAACATGTTCCTCTAAACTGTCCCTGCATGAGCTCCTAGTGCTCCACCAGCAGGCACTAATGACTGGCCTCATTGCATCTAATGCTCTCTTTAACCTTCCTATATGGGACTATAATAACCTATATAGATTATGATTTTTTTTAAGTGATATTTGTCTTTATGATATTTACTACAGGGGTGTAGTTTTCTCCAAGGCAGCAGGTGCAGCTCCAGAGCAGAGCAGGCCTCCTTCTTCTTATATAAAGGCCTGTTTTTCCTCCTGATGATACAGACAGAGCCTATATACACCAGTTTAAAGGAAGAGTCTGTGATGTTGTGTATGGGACTAAGCCTGTCGTTATACAATAATACCCCCTCCATCCCATCCTCCTCACTCTACATACACAGCTACACACACACACTACATCCTTTGTGGATTAGTACACATTGTTCTATCTATGCGCATGTCTTCTTCCTCTCTCTTTCTCATTTTGTTTTTTTCGCGTGTGAAATTCAACGTGCGGTGTTTGAGGATAATTAATGCATCGTTAATAGATGGGCTGCCACATGTACAGACCTACTGCACATGCTGTAGGAATACTATCGTTACTGTATATAGCAGCATACCTTAAAATGACCCAGTTGTACATCGATTACTCACCCGCGTGTTTACCTTGAATTCTTGAAGAAAACTTTGTTTTTCTCGCGTGCATGCGTGGTGAACAGACTAGGGATGTCACAATACCAGTAATGTAGTAGTGCCAATAACAGTGAAATTCCATGATTCCCGATACCACGGTGAAAAACAAAAGTAAAACAATAAATCCCATGTACTTCATACTGCATACTTGTTTTTATTATTAAGTTAAACAGGTTATAATTCCCTCGCTATTATCTATTTTATATTGCTCTCCTTCAAACAACTGGATTTATTCAAGTTTCTACAAAAACAAAAATACATTTTACAAGATTACATTTGAACACATCATGAAAGATAACATTACCTTCACCCGCTACTCATTTTTAATGAACAGAGCCTGAATGCATCATAATGTAAATCAACGGCACCTCTTGTTGAAGTCGACAGGATGAGAGCTAGTTAACGTTAGCTGTTAGCAGCCGGTGTTACACCGAAATCTGTGACCGCAGAGAGCCGGCAACACATAAGGAGTTTTGTGAAAGTAAAAATATCAAAATACTTTTATGTTTTTTTTCACAATTTAGTTTGATGTGTGTTTCTGTACAGTGGGGTCACATTTTCTGACGACAGACGTCAGAAATGGTGACCTTGTGTGTTGCTGGCTCTCTGAGACTGGATTTATTCAAGTTTCTCGCCAAGTGCTACATTTTACGAGATTACATTTGAACACATCATGATAACGTTGTGTCTACCATCGCCCATTACAAATTTTGTGTCATATCAATTACTCACCGCGTGCTACCTTGAATTCTTGAAGAAAACTTTTTCTCGCGTGCCCCCACAGTGAACGGAGATTTACGGAAACGTAGTAAATCCTTGATAAACGGACACGCACGCTGCGAGTCTTTGCAGGAGATGGTAGTGGCGGAAATGTTTTAAATAGTTGGTGAAAATGCATCTGTTTGGGAAGTAGTGAGCATACTACCGGATAAACAAGACTTGGGTTATGCTGCACGAGTTGTCTGAGAGTTTGTAAATGGATTGTTGATATAGTTTAGCTGTTGTTAAACCTGTTTTACTTCAAATCATCAGGGATTTACTCCGTTTTCAGATCCTCTGTTCTAGGTATGTCATGAGATCACCACACCAATGCCAAAATTCAGAAAATGTGACAGTTGTTTTTCTCCAGTACCGCAGGTACCGTTCGGGCTCAAGACTAACGGCGTCCCGTCATCCCGGGGATGATAGTAAATGTGTTTGGGACGCACTAAACTCACTATCGACGCATCCAGGGGACGTACTCCTAATTTTTCCCTGATAATGTTGTATTGTGAACAACAAATCCATGTTGAAATCAGCAGGAGGAGAGCTAGTTAGCTGTTAGCTCCGTGCAGGACTGTGCTTCTTACCGGTGTTGCATCGAAATCTGTGACCACCGAAATCTCAGAGAGCCAGCAACACATGAGGTCACCATTTCTGACGGCCGTCGTCAGAAAATGTGACCCCACTGTATAGAAAATCGGATGCAATTTCTGCAGTCCTAATTATAGTGGAATAAAAATTTGGAGGAATTGGGAGGTAACCATGGATCCTGTGTGGCAGCTTCTTTGGTATCCTTGAATGTTTGAACCATAGATGTAGCATGATAAAATGGAAAAAAAGGCTGATGATTGCTTAAGACTACGAGCAGGAAGCTAGATGGATTATCAGAGATGTTCTAATGCATGGCTGTTGTGATGATGATGCCACGATTTCTGCTTTAGAGATTGGTGGGATTACATGCAATCCCTCTCAGATTACAAGCCAAGCAGGCAGGAAGTCAGGCTACTGGTCCATCCAACCAGGTATACTCAACATTTACAATCCACTTGCCAGGTCAGTCAGCCATTCAGAGTCACTTGGGTTTCCGATGAAACAGACAACCAGTCATCCAACAAATCCAACATTCATTCATTCCAACAGTATTTTACAATATAACAATGTCAGTTATAATCAGATGCTTTTACAGGACATTTCTTTAACGCATTAACGCAACTAGCGATTTTTAGGTTGTAGCGGGCTCAGTATGAAAGCTAGAGTGAAGATACTGGTATCATGTGAAACTAGAAAACCTAATAAATGCATTGGTACCAGCCATGTCATACTAGTTTGTCGCAAAGGAGGCTAAAAACCCTCCAAAGTTACACTAAATTTTGGTGGGGAAAAACTGGCATGGCCATTTTCAAAGGGGTCCCTTGACCTCTGACCTCCAGATATGTGAATGTAAATGGGTTCTCTGGGTACCCACGAGTCTCCCCTTTACAGACATGCCCACTTTATGATAATCACATGCAGTTTGGGGCAAGCCATAGTCAAGTCAGCACACTGACACACTGACAGCTGTTATTGCCTGTTGGGCTGCAGTTTCCACGTTATGATTTGAGCATATTTTTTATTCTAAATGCAATACCTGTTAGGGCCGACATCGCTGCAGACCACGCACTGGTCAGTCTGGTTGATAGTTGCACCTAGGCACAGGTCGGCACAAAAAATTGTTTTCACCAGAAACTTTAAATAAATGCTAATGTTGCTCCGTGTATGCTGGATGTGTGTAAGATATTAAATAATATGTCAGATGTTGTGTTTCCAGCTTGTTCTGCTGCCCTCAAGTGGCTAAAAAATCAATTACGCTTTGAAGCGTCAATCTGAAAATTGATGCGCTGTATGTGTATGCATTTTTGATATCTTACACAACAGATGTTTGTTAAGTGTTATTCAGAACTCAGACATGGAGCATAAGTGCCTTTTAACTTGAACAATCCTTTATTGTTCTACTACCGGGTCCATTATCTGTTCTAATACAAATGTAAATAGGTATTTCCCATGCATTAGAAATGGTAATGTGGGATGACACTTACTGTATTGTGATGCTCATGCGGTGACAATTACAATATGTTAGTGCGTGTTGGAGAGTAACAATGTTGCTGCCAAGGATAGAGAAGACAGCGAGAGGAAAATTGCAGATCAATGCCGAGGCAATAGCCTCACTCCTGCCTGGTAATGAAGACACAGTGGGACTGCTCTTCATTGATGCAATATTGTCTTTTTCCTTTGAGTCTGTGAACATTGTGAAGTCGGCCTCACACTGTGCTGACGAGAATATGGGTGCAATCTGTTGCAAGACTTTCGTTGGACTTGATGCGCAGTAGTAATTTGTATTCATTATTGATGACCTTAGAGGATTATGTAAGCTATGAGCTATCTGTTAGAAGGCATTTTTATTGCCACAGTGGGATTTAAGGGCCTGAAATTTATGATAGAATAAATCATCACTGAAAGAAAAAAGGAACACAGCATTCAAACACTCTGTAGGGGCAGGGCTTGACATTAAAGAGAGAGATTTACATGTTGTCTTTATTATAAAGCAGGTTGAAGTGCTATATAAATAATGTGAAAGTATCAGTCAGTCAATCCATGGAGAAATACACACAGCCTGTATTCAGAAAAATGTGCATTTGAAACAAGCTGTCAGGATTTCTGTAAGTTTGTGATGTCACAAATCTACAATATTTAGACCATTAAACGGTTTTAAACATAAACATTCTAAACTGTGTCCCAGTTTACTTCCTGTTGCAGTGTATGTGAATGACATCAGCTGACAGGAAGTAAACATGGACCCAAACTGTTGCCTAGTAACGCAGTTCCATTGAAATGTGCTAAAACGGAGCGTTTCAGACAGAGGATGAATACAGGTATATTCAGTCAGACAGTATGAGGAAAATAACGTTTTTTTTAACATTAAAGCGTATAAACACGTTCTAGAAGAAACACAAAATACAAGTATGAACCTGAAAATTAGCATGATATGGGACATTTAAGCTTTTTCAGCTAGTTGCCCTTCAGGCAAGTAGATGAGATATTTTACTTGCTTGAAATGGAAAATGTAGGCCTATTTATAAAATAAAAAAACAACAGAGATTTAAGCAATTATCATAATTTATTAACGTAAAAACAATACAATTAATGTGCTATACTTAAAGCCACGAGACTCCATTGTCAGAAACAGTAATTTTACCTTCCTGATCATTGTAAAACGCACTTCATTCAAACTCGATAGAAAAAAAATAAAACTCATCCAGACTGTCTTGATCAGTCTTTCCACTGTTCAACAATCACCAACTCTGGTTGCTTTCTACAGAAGCTTGGCACTGGTATTTTTAAGTATGTATTATTAGAAGCTGCTTAGAGCTAGTGTTAGCAGGTTAAACAGGTCATGTTTCCCTCTCTATTATCTATTTTATACTGCTGTGAAAACTTCTTCAAACAACTGGATTCATTCATGTTTCTCTCCAAAAACTACATTTTACAAGATTACCTTTGAACACATCACGATAGTGTTATAATTTACCTTCGCCTAATACTCATTTTTATTGAGCAGAGATTGAACGCACCATAATGTAACCCAGTGGAACATCCGCTAACGCTAGCCGTTAGTTGCCTTATTTACATGGGAGAAGTTTGCTTTCAGGGATTTCTGACAGAAAGTCCTTTTATAGCTTCACGCTACGGATGCATTCGGAAATAGTCACTCTGGGCGCTACAGTGCGCTCTGGCAAAACTGGGCCGCTGGTAAATTCGAACGATTCCATTCAGTTATTCAGAGCACCTTGCTCTCGGAGCGGAGGAGCGTACTCTGGGCACTCGAACGAAAGCATTAATACCTATCTTGTGATTGCATGTTTTTACTTATAAAGATCACATTTATTTTTCACTTGCCCGATCAGCGTGAGGCATCCCACTTGCCAGAACACAGAGTTTACTGGCCCCCAGGCAAGCGGGCAAGCATTAATGTTGAGCCCTGAGGGGCATCATCCTGCAAACAGGCCATCATGTTATCAGCTAGTAAGAGATTCTGTCTATAGTGTAGTGTTCTCCTTCCTGAATGTATCTGTAGACAGTACTCTTGTTGAATGGTGACTTCATTTCATCAGAAAGCTGACTGGTGAGGAGGTGGGCTCTGTTATACAGCTTGAACACGCTCCTGCGTAACCTTGTGGTTACCACGGTGATCTTGCCTGGTTAAAAGTGAACCACCTTTGTGCAAATGAAAGGCCTCTCACAAAGTTCACTCACTAGCACACTGACGTTGCTTGGCGAGACGGACCCTAACATTACCGGGAACCTCTTCACTGACTCAGTCCAAACAACAAAGCTGTTTTTTGGGGACAGCAGGCAGTGTTTCAGTGAGCGGTGCCATACACCACAGGTTTGGGCTTTAAATAGGCACATTACCCAGAAGTACTTCTGAGACTTGAGTCGTTGATGTTTGGTTGGGCCAGATACTCACTGTAAGTAACCAGAAATGAATATGTGCTAACATAACTTTCTAAAAACAGGTTTAGAATATGTTTTTTGTTATCTTTTATATTTTTCTTAGTGGGTCTTTCTGGCATTGTCATTGTGACCCCTCGTCACAGGTTGTATATACAGTATCTACCAGTTGTCACCAGTTCAACCAATGAGTGATTTTACAAGGTGTGCTTATACGTTACCAGAAGTGATTCGTCATTATCGATCAACGTTTTGATCTCATGTCTTATTTCCTACTTTTTATTTATTTCAACATAAACATGTCTTTTAAAAGATCTACATACTTAAACATTACAAAATAAACAAATAAAATAATGTCATATGTAGTAAAACTTAATTTAAAGACTATAGACCTCTCTCTCTTTCTCTCTCTGTCATCGTCACGTTTGGTATTGAATTATTCCTCATTAGGCTTGACCTAACATTACAATTCATTTTCAATCAGTGAAAGTTGCATTGTGTGACTCCCGTCATGCACTGCATTCAGTGCGTTCGCGAGAACGACCAAGGCAGACAGTTCGGTAGTGCTGCTTTTTATTTTTTCACAATCAAATGTTCATTTTCATAACTAAATGTCTGTTGTTTTTTTTTTACAATTTGAATATATATTAGAGTTTGAATATTCATTGACAGCCCTAGCCCGACATATAGCCTACAGCAGTGGAGAAGTATTTACGTTGAAAAGTTTTAGTAAAGTTTTAGAATGCAAATAGTTCCAATCTAAGAGTACCATTGGTAGTAAGCATATGCCTAATCGGTGTTAAGATTATCAGGGGACCTTGGAAATTGTTCTCCCCTGTAAGGGGTCCTTCAGCTGATATGTATCAGACTGGCAATACGTCATCCAGAGTAGGCTCACATGGCCACGCCCCCTTTTGGGGGAAAACAATCCCTTCGTCCCTCATAGACAAGTCCCCCAGAAGAAGTTGTCTCCAAACTTCTAAACAAACCGGTAATACTAATAACACTATGCTGAAGAGTTGCTGTGTAGTTGGTTGCACCAACAATAAATCTAAAAAAGGCTGATCTCCCATTTGTTTCCCTGCCGTGTCCTAAAAAAGATCTAATTGAGGGGCTTTATGGCTCCAAGCTATAGACCAGACCAGCATGGCTTCATCGCTGAGGCTGCGCTCCCTTTTAGGGGAAAGAAACTCGCCGTCACAGGAGAGAAAATACCGAAAAGCTGATGTGTAGCGGGTTAACCGAGGCTCTAACACTGAGATTTGAAGCACATACGATACGTTAATACTCACTGTCAGTGTGCTAAATCACTAAATGATGCTGGTGACAGTGACTAGCATGGCTAGATAACGTTAGCTTGAGTGGGAGGCTGCTGCAGTAATACAGACATACAGTAACGTTATAACAGCATCAACTAAATCTCAGCCTGTAGATCAAACAGTTGGCTATCAACACATTGGTTATTTACAGACAACACTTAGCCTAACGGGATTCAATCAAATATGTATAGAAGTCTGGATACACAATATCCGGACACTGTGTTCGACGGGGGAAGACTGAAGGGACATGACGGCGATCAACCTTCATTTATTAAGGTATCGCGAACACTAAGGTTAGGGTTCTGACTTTCTATACCCCTTGCATGATTGTGAGTAACTGTAAGTAAAGTAGTATTTATTACTGATATACATGTTCTTTTTGGAAAAGTAAATACCAAACAAATCCAGTGCTGTACCATCATGACCCTGACTGCGCTAGAGATGCAGTGAACGCATCAAACAGAGAGTTCAGAGGAAACAACAAAGGTCGTTCTCTCCTGCTGAGGGTAGAGGCTGAGATCCAGATCAGACCTGACATCATACGGTACAGTAGAGCCAGGGTGGATGGGATGGCCGTGTGTCTTTTGTCATCATCCTCTTCCAGCGAGCTTCCATCAGGGCGTGTTTGTGATTTGAGAACAAGCAAAAGGTCTTTTTCTGTCCTGCTAAGAGCAGATTCACATCAGACCTGCCATCAGACAGCAGAGTGAGGGAAGGATAAGGACAAAATGTCCCCTTCCATCGACTATCTTTGGCTCATTAAAACATGGAGCGCAGGACAACAGCGAGAGTTCACATGATTTAAGCTCAGGGTTCAGAGTAGAATAACAAGTCACAGTTCATCTTGTTACATTCTCCAGCATAATGTGGATTCACCGTGTTTGTATTGGTATGTACAGTCATAGTGTGCTGTGTGTTTACTGACACTTCGCTCAGATATTTCTATAGTCAGACTGTCAGACTGTCATCCCAACCGTTCCAGTCATCATTTTCCTGGAAGGTTTGGCAAAAATTGCAGAACAATTACAGCCGCATTACTTTCCCTTTTTTTTTTTTTTTCTTTTTACAAATAATTTACTTAATGGAGGGGAAAAATGTTGAGAAAACATGACAGATTTAGAGCTGTCAAAGAAACAACGCCACACTTGGCAGGTACAGACATTGTAGTCGGCTATATGTATGGCAAGATATGATGTTGAAATGGCACAAAAATTCATGTTAATCATAATTCTAGTTTATAAATGAGGTGTTGTTGTATGTTATATGGATACATACATGGTCTTTGTTTTGGTTTTGCTGTAAATATATGTGGATATATACGGGATGTAAAGTGGTGGAAGAAGTACTCAGAGCTTTTACTTAAGTTTGTAGTAGCAATACCACATATTATAAGTACTCTGCTACAAGTAAAAGTTCAAGATTTCAGTACAAGTACAAACAATTGGCATCTAGTATTGGCATCTAGTAAAAGTACTCATTGTGCAGAATGGCCCATTTCAGAATAATGTACGTTATATTATTGGATTACAATCACTGATGCATTATCACTTTAATGTTGTAGCTGGTAAAAGTGGAGCTAATTTTAATGACTTTATATATTTGATCTAACTTTTTTAACTTTTGTACGGTTTACTGGCGTCCGGTAGTCGCTTTCAGTCCAAAATGGCGGAGGTGTAGCTCTACTGCTGGGGGGTGATGTTGCAATGGAACGAACAATTGACTTTCACTTCTTAGCAATATACTGTATGTTCTTTGATTATTCTCTGCGCAGAGGAAATAGAAATGTTCCCAATCTTGCATTCAGCACTTTTCTTACTGATGTCATCACTCTCAACAATCTCCACCGGCATCAGTGGGAAGAAAACACAAGCAGCCCATGCTGACTAGTCGTAGTTCTTGTGGTCCCCCACGTGGCATTTCCGTCGCTGGAGTAGCCTCAACGGGTAGTTTAATTTCTTTAGGAGGAACATGTCAGCTACAGCGTAACCTCTGAGCCTATATGCACGTAGCTTAAAAAGTACGACGGCACCGTTACTGCACCGCATACGGGTTTTTTGTGAATCTATTATTACTCCTTGTAAATCCGCCTCGAATGCAAAGTACTTCCATACCCGACTCTTGCTATTTGTTTTCTCAACGAGTTGAGGTGGAGGTAGTGCTGCAGCAGCTGCCATCTTTCACGTCTCGTGTTGTTGTCTTTACCTTGCTGTTACGGCGTTCTCTTTCCTTCATTTCACAGCAGATGAGAACACTTGTAAGCGTATACTGCCCCTATTAGATCCGGAAGAATCGCAACTCCAGTACCTCCGCTCCGGTACCAAATGACCATTACAGGCATCGTTCGGTACCTTCGATACCGAAGAAAAGGAGTACCGTCACATTTTTTACAATTTTGGTACCGAGTTGATACCGAAGTATCGGTTCCTGTGACATCCCTACTCTGTACTGTTCTCATTTTACCTCCATTGTTTGGTCTCCTTCATTGACTCCTGAGAGTTTTCTCCATCTCCATCTCCATCTCCTTTCCTTGATCATCTCTCACTTTGAAAACACAGCACAGAGCCACGTTTGACAGATCTGCGCAGTTAGTCATCGGCCTGTTGAATAAGCTGACTGTCTCTCATGTACTGACGCCATGTGTAAGTGTGTGTGCGCATGTATATGTGTGTGTGTGTGTGGATAGGTCGACACAGTGTGTTGTCAGCAGTAATCTAAACTGCTGCTCATCACAGACACACTGTGCATGTGTGTGTGTGTGTGTGTGTGTGTGTGTGTGTGTGTTTGTGTGTGTGTGTGTGTGTGTGTGTCGGAGTTTGTGCCCGTCAAGGAGGAGACAGCGAGGAGCTGCTGAGTCACCATGGCGACTGGCTGGGCAGCCATGACAGGATTTTGTTAACCCGTTAGATGCCGTGAGTCTGTGTCACAGCTTCGGTGGTGCATTTCCTTTTATGTCCCCTTCGTCTTTAACGTTTAGTCACCGTCCATATAGACTATTTCCATCCTCCTGTCATCAGTAACACGTCTTTGTTATACAGTATATAAAAAGACAAGAACAAGGAGAGAAAAGCAGCTTCTCCAGCAGGCCTGTAGCCTCGGTGCAAACAGATTCGACAGAGATGAGTCGACGTTTCGGAGCTCGCTAATGGACTCCCAGACACATTTCAGCTGTCGACATTGTTAGCTCCTAACTACTAAATCAGGCTGCTCGTTTATCCTCTGCGTCTGCTGGCCTTGCCATCGTAGACGTCGAGCACGCTGACCCTGAAAGGAGCAGTTTGTCATTTTTAGGAAGCAACTAACCGCACAGATTAAATGGATATTGATCTTCACATCTGAGTGTAGGTAAGAAGAATAGTTCCTGTAATCTTGGACTATTGGCTGCACTAGACAACTTTGCACATTGATTAAAAGGACGTCGTTATTTAGAAATCATATAAAGTGACTCCATTAGACTAAATGTGGTGATATATTGCTCTTGGTTGTTCACATAAAAAGTGTCTCTTTTCTTACCTCCGCAAAGCTGACCAATCATGGCGTGAAGTGGTCCAAAAGTTACAGAAATGGCTGTACACGTCGGAAAGGTGTGCTATTTAACGCCACTTTAACGCATTATCGCAACTTGCTATTTTTAATTATCCTCTTAAAAAATCCAATGATGTTTTGGATGTTGTAGCTCAGTTTTAAAGCTAAAGTGAAGATAGTGGCATCATTTGTAAATAGAAAAAATCTAAGGAATTCATTAGTACCAACCATGTCATACTAACTTGTCGTGAAGGAGGTTAAATAACGCTCCAAACTTACGCTAAATTTTTGCGAGGAAAATTTGGAATGGCCATTTTCAAAGGGGTCTCTTGACCTCTGACCTCAAGATATGTGAATGTAAATGGGTTCTATGGGTACCCACGAGTCTCCCCTTTACAGACATGCCCACTTTATGATAATCACATGCAGTTTGGGGCAAGTCATAGTCAAGTCAGCACACTGACACACTGACAGCTGTTGTTGCCTGTTGTTGGGCTGCAGTTTGCCATGTTATGATTTGAGCATATTTTTTATACTAAATGCAGTACCTGTGAGGGTTTCTGGACAATATCTGTCATTGTTTTGTGTTGTTAATTGATTTCCAATAATAAATATATACATACATTTACATAAAGCAAGCCTATTTGTCCACTCCCATGTTGATAAGAGTATTAAATACTTAACAAATCTCCCTTTAAGGAACATTTTGCCACACATTGCCTCACCCGCAACCATATGTCACGTTACAATCCCATTTTTATACACGTAACTATACTGTATAGTAATCACACCTCTTGGTAGATTTCCTTGTGTTTTTCACACATCACATTTGACCTTCTTGCAGCCACACACATTATCTGATACGCGTCCGGTCTCAGCAGTTTTACTCAGAACAGCTCAGCGCTCACTCTGTAAAGCTGCAGTGCAGCTGGTTTTAGAGGTGAATGGCTAAATTTCTACTTCTAGTCTTACAGCTGAAGTGTTACACTGCTACAGTATAGTTGTACCCACTGAGGTAGAGCTCCATCTCACACTAACACCTGACCTTTTTTAATCCCGACATTTAAGTGATAACATATGTTTAATGTGCTGCTACTATCTTGACCGGGAGTCAGATCACTCTGGAAAATGAGACTTTGAATCTCAATGAGGCTTTTCCTGGTTAAATACATTTCTGAATAAAGAAAATAAATGAAAATCTACAGCATTACTGCTCAGTAATGAGTTTTCTCCAGCCTGAAGTAACACAATTGGCAGTACCGGCACTTCTACATCCTGCTCTTTGGCGTAACGTCACTTTTCCTTGCGCACCGGCACTCCTCACAAGCTGCCGGTACTCTTTTCTGCCCCCTCCAAATCAGGTTCTTTGGGCGATTCATAATGGCAGAATTCAAACTCTAGTATATAATATATATATAGTATATAAACATAGAATTGAGTGTAACAGATCTGCCCCATTGTCACTGATATCAGATCCAGCTATGTGAGTCAGTATCGGCCCGACATCCGATCCGGCATCGGATATCGATGCATCCCTAGAATATTTACATGAATTGGCAAACTAGCTAGAAATCTAATGTTACGCTGTGGCAACAATGTTTTCTAAACTAAGCACAGATTCATGGTTTGACCAACAAGCCCCTAGATGTAGGAGGGAGCAGCTTCCTGAGGCCGCTAACCTCTCCAATCACTGTTGTTACATCATTGGCACAGACTTACATATTGTACTGTGACTCATCACTGAGCTGAACTGACCTCCGGCTCAGCTGTAAAAGCCAACTCGTATTGTACTGTGGAGTAAAAACAGCCTTCAGTAATTCAGAAATGTCTTCAGACAGATCGGTCACCGGAGGTCTATCGCTCAATGACACCTTGACAGTAGTTGATAGTGTTGTGGGCAGTCTTCTGGTCATAAGAGTCCCATTTCTTCACACTGTGTGCCGCTAGACTGTGGTGGACTGACAGTAATCACACCATCTCATTGGGCCTCACGCTCACACGACCAGATTCATTCTTTAAGAGGTACGTACGAGTGATTTAAGAGAATTTGTGGGCAGTTTTCTCGTCGACGTCTTGTACCAGTCATGTACATAGAGTCTGCCTCTCTCCACAGAAGGAAAACAGAAGGAGTTAGACGTCAGAATCATCAAGACTTAATCTGAATACAACAATTCTGCGCAGTTTAGAAAGTCTGGCAAATCCGATGTAGAATACTCGTAATACCAGCAACCCTAGTATTCATTTTAAGAGGATAACATTACAAACATGTTCTTGCATCAGGCTCATTTTCTCAGGTCTGAAACCTGTAACTAACAAATCTCATACATATTAAAGGCAGGGTTGTATGAGGTCCATAGTCGGTGTATTACCTACAGTAGATGGCGGTCAGTTTGGAGAAACAGTCAGGAATATCAGCACGGTAGCAAAGCAGTGTACTGCTGTGGACGGGGGCAGCAGCAGAACCGATTTTAGACACCTAAAATAATCAACCTCAGTTTCAGTGTACGCTATATTTAGAATATTTTCAACGCTTTGCCTTGCTGCCAGACAGCCCTTTCCGATGGGGAACTGAAGCCGTTGTATCCATCTATGCTCTCGCCAAAGCCACCAGACTCCATTTAAAAACAAACTGTAATTTAACCTCTCAGAACACGGGAGTTACCGCCGCCTCGATCCGTTAGTTAGTTTGTGTTATTGTGTGACTTTGGTGAATCCAAACTAACCCTTTAAAACACCAAAGTCACACAATAACACAAACAAACTAACAGATCAAGGCAGCGGTAGACCAGCAACTCCCGTGTTCTACTAGGTAAAATTAGGGTATTTTTCAATGGAGTCTGGTGGCTTTGGCGAGAGCATACTGTAGATTGTATACAACGACTTCAGTTCCCTGTCGGAAACATAGACTGTATAGCAGTCTCACGGCGTACACTTAGGTGGCTACCATTAACAGTGACCGCACATTTGATGTGAATCACTACTGAATATTGCGTGCTACTGGAAAACAGCTATTTCAAGTAAAGTTGATGTGTTTAGTTTAGCATCAGACATACAAATTGAATGTGACATGGCGAGAATCCCCTTAGGGTACTTTGTTTCAACATAAAGGACATGATAATGCATCTATACTTACTGCATTGGCCTTACTAGAACTTGTTTCTGTAACATTATTCTCCCTGTAATGTAAAAACATTAGTATAAGCTACCACAGAAACGGAAGTAATCACAGCCCAGTGACGGGCTGCTGATGGAGCTTAATTTAGGTGACGGTTCATCATGTTCACACACGCAAAAATATCATCCACCAAATCTCTCTCTTCTATTTTCATGGAACAGTTATGTGTTCGATTTCCTGCCAATCTGTGGCCGTTGTGTGTGTGTATGCTTTGCGTGAGAGCTGTCAGTGTTTTGGAGGATGAGATGATTATGTAGCAGAAGGCTGGGTTCAGAGAGGGAGAGGTGGCGGATGCTGGAGCAGGGGATTGTGGGTGCAGAGATGGTTTTTAATCCCTCAGAGTGCAACAGCTGTCTGCACCCAACAACCCTCATCATCGTCGTCATCGTCGTCGTCATCATTGTCATCGTCATCGCTCTCTCCCCTCTCTTACACACACACACACAGCTTTATCATAATGCTTGTGTGTAACATTCATATTATACACTTATCATGTCAAAGTCGACCAAAGTTGTGTTCCACGTGAGAATACGCACCAATTTACAAATCCACAGATGCATCGATTCCTTAGAAATTGGTAGATTTTGGTTTAAAATATGCCGTTAAATACAGATTTGGCCTCAGTGACTCAGTCATATCTGCTTTAAAGCTGTATTAAAGGGACTCAATGTAAGAATCAGAAATTGCTTGTAAACAGTGACACCTGTGGCCGTTAAGTCAACGTCAGTCAGCGTCCTGTTGCTCACACTACGTAGAAGCAAGCGAGCATCGGTCAAAACTGACTGAACGTGATTGGCAGGCATCATGTTGATTAGCGTTAGCAACATTAGCAGCTAAAATCACAATATTACTATATACTTCACATGCTTGGCAGTAATTTTAGCTTAGCAAACCCTGCTTCAGCCCCCCGACCGTGGTCAGAAGACACAGGGGAGACACCGTAGTTCTGATCTCCTGGGCCAGAGTCGATAACGTTACTCGCTCTGGAGTTAACCCCCGCCACTCCAGTCAAACCTCGGTTGGTCTGGAGGAGCTGCAGCATTTATTTCTGCACAAACTGCAACTTCCACTGAAGTATAAATACATATATGGAAATAAGATTGATTGGATTATATTCACCAGAAGTATAAAACAACTTATAAACTTATAATTTAAAAAGAAAATGCCATTAATTAGTGATTGAAATGTCTTTATTCTTTGATTTTTTTTCGGTTGCTGGAATTTTTTTTATAAATAATGCCTGACAATGACTGATATATTTGACTTCAGGACTTCTCTGACTACATACATACTGAAAATCAAACACTTTTACTGTATCAATTTAGAGATTTTTCAAAATAAAAGCTCTTAGAAGTGTATGATTCAACTTTTTCCCCACGGTCTAGTGTTAAAAAAATTAACAATAATCACAATAAATCCTATTATCGAATTGTAATACTTCAAAATCGCAATACTAATCGCATTGGCACCCAAGTATCCTGATAAATATAACATCAATTCTGGATTACAGGTTAACTGGCAGCTTGACTAGACAGAGCGATAGTGTACAGTTGGTTTATCAGAGCTTTTTCATTGCAAGCTGCTGCTTCTGAAACTTGACCAAAAAGCTCTATTTAGTTCGGTGATGATTCTCTGCGATCAACCCGTACACATAATAATTATATACGTTGTTTTATACATTAAAAACCTCTCAGGTCATTCAGAGTTCCAGTGCTGTTGAGAGTAATGAAGAGGCAGAATGAGTGAGAGAAAACAAAGAGCAGCAGCTCCAGGCCACTGAATAGTCTGGCTTATGAAACCTCTCCAATGGAGCGATAAATATTGCAGAATAATACGCTAAGAGGGTAATAGAGTTTAGGAAGCCTCTATTTGGGATTGGTTCGTTTTTGTACCGGAGTGATGGAATTATTGAGTGCATTGTGTGAGTGTGTGTGTGTCTGAGAGAGTGCTGTGTGATTAGAAGACAAAATGTGTGTTGTAAAGCTTTTCAGTCACCAGAATTTGAAATGTATTTGAGAGAAATAGACGCAGCTGCAACAGAGTAATAGAGAGAAACGATGTGAAAACAGAGAAGCAGGCTGTTAAAGAGGTAGAAACCCAAAGTGAAAGTGTTGTGTGAGGTGTCCACTGTACTGTGTCCTCCCTCTGAAACAATGGCCTACAGTTCCACTCAAGGCCTGCTGACTCTCTACTGTACTGTATGTCCTCATACTGGCTACTGGCCACGGTCTGCATGTGTGTGTGTGTGTGTGTGTGTGTGTGTGTGTGTGTGTGTGTGTGTGCTTCTTTGTGAGGACCAATTAGAGTTTGAGACCTTCAGAGTACGGCTGCAACTAACGATTATTTTCATTAGCGATTAATCTGTCGATCGTGTTCTCGATTAATCGATCAGTTGTTCGGTCTAAGTCTTGTTTTCTACACAACTCAAAGATATTCGGTTTACTGTAGGGACGCACCGATACGACTTTTTTAGTCCCGATACCGATACCTGGCCTTTGGGTATCCGATACCGAGTACCGATCCGATGAATGTGACCAATAAATACATAGATATACATATATTTAATTGTTCTTTATTATTAAAATAATAAATCAAAGACTAGCAACTTGGTCAAAATTCTTCAAAATTACAAGTGTAAACGTTTTTAATGCAGTAACAAATTGGTCAAAACTTAGAATTAAAATGACAGTATATGATGTGTATAGTATATAAACATAGAATTGTATCGTCCCCATATTCGATCCAGTATCGGTATTGGTGCATCCCCAGTTTACTGTCATAGACGAGTAAAGAAACCAGAAAATATTCACTTTTAAGAAGCTGCAATCAGATCATTTTGACCTTTTTCTTTTCCTCAGAAAATCAGTAGTTGGTGATTCATTTAAAGGGGGCATATCGTGCTCATTTCCAGGTTCATACTTGTATTTGGGGTTTCTACTTGAACATGTTCACATGCTTTAATGTTCAAAAAACACATTATTTTTCCTCATACTGACCCCCTCCTGAAAAAGTCCAGTCTGCTCTGATTGGCTTGTGAGGAAAATATGGCGCACCTTTACAAAGGTAGTTGTCATATATTCTAATGAGCCTGCATGTGACATAGGAAGGGGAGCCGAATCTGAACGGCTTGTTGAATCACATGTTCTCTGATCTAGGCAGCCCACAAAAAACAGACTGGGTCGTCTTATTTCACAGTTTGTGGGTTGGTGGACACTCTAGATACCCAGATGGACGAGCACAAGCACTGAAAAAGTGAGTTTTTCATGATATGTCCCCTTTAATAGTTGACAACGAATCGATTCGCAGCTCTACTTCAGAGTGAAAACATTTTTGGAAAGTGAGGACATTCTGGCCGGTCCTCACTTCTTCAGAGGCTGTCTGGAGGATTCAGGCTTGGTTTTACTGTTCAGGTTGGAATTAGATTTAGGTTAGGGTAGCTGTTGGTGTTAGGCATTTAGTTGTGATGGTTCAGGTCAGGGTTCGGGGTTAGGGAATGCATCATGGCAGTGAGTGTCCTCACAAAGATAGAAGTAGAGAGCGTGTGTGTGTGGTACAGTTGTAAGACAATGGCAGCTTGTTTGCTGGGAGGGTGGAGGGGTGGATGGAGGGATGGAGGGATGGAGGGACAAACAGAAACAGGACAGAGAGAAAGAGGAGTTTGTTCAGGGGTCATGCTGTCTAAGCTTTGTTTATATTTGTGACATTTAACTGGTGTAATGAAAAGTGAATCCAACCCAAACTCCATCTGGAAGAAGAAGTTTGGGCTTTCTATTTATTTAGAAATATATGAACTAAGTTGTTATTGATGTTTCTGTTCTGGCTTTCTGTAGATAACGTTAAGTTTATGTAGCTATTGGTGCCTTCAAATGAAACTGGTGAGCTCCTGTTTACAACACGGGAAGTCGTGTTCACGATATGCTCGGCGTTCAAGTGGTTAAGTCGTGAAGAACTGTTAACGTTACTGTCTGACAACTGACTGTTTATTCACGCGATGAGACTCTCTTTTATATTCCTCTCTTGCTTTAATAGCAGAAACAACCTTGATGTCAACACACACTATCAGTGTATGACCAGAACACTGGCACCCATTGTTTTCTGTGTCAGTCCACACACTGGTGGCATCTTGACGCCTGACATTGGCGGGCAGCGGCGAGTCAATACGTGAGGACACATCACCGTCCTGCTGCCCGGCGCCAACAACAACATTCACGTTCTCTCCCTCGATCTGCACACCCTGGCTATAAAACTACATGTTTCCATTGGATTGTTTTAGAATGAGAAGCCATTTGCAGTATTTATATGATGCGTTCATGGTTATCTAGTGTTCTACATACTTAATGGATTTATGTTCGCTTCATTGCATTACTTATTCAGAGGCCATCGTTTATTCAGCTTCGTATTGACCACTGCATCAGGAGAAGTACCTGACTGATGTTAAACAGCTGCTGTAGTATCAGGAGGAGCGCCAAGATAGTAGAAAAAGGAAAGCACAACACACTCATCATGTTTCCAGGATTACCTTAGAGTCTTTAATAAAGAAAGTAGATTATATACAGTCTTTTTTTTTCAGTTTCAGTTTCAAATTCTATCCACAATGACTTTGACTTCCACAAACTTTATTTTTATCAAGTGTTCTCATCGCTTTGACTCTGATTACTAACATGAATTCATCTTAGAAAGTTATTCCACAGGCAAGCATGTCCCACTAAACTGAATTAAGAGAGAGGAAATATGTAGAACAGTGAAAGCAGAGCTACAGAGGAAAGAAAACACATCATTCTTGGATGATTTTTATTATCAGGAAGCATCTGTGATCTGTCTTCTCACCTGAATCTAGAGACTCAGTCACATACAAATAATAAATGTGATGATCACTTGAAGGAGAAAGCTACGGTTCTATTTATGACACAGTAGGCAATATGACTGTGAAGACAAACCGTGAAGTGGAGTGGATAAAGGAGAACATAGAGCAATAAGCAAAAGGATAATGAATGTAATATCACACCTCTCGTTTCTTCTCTCCAGCAACAGGACTATGGACCTGAGCCTGCGAGATGCTCTGGGTGGGGGTGGAGGTGGGGTCCCAGGTGGAGCCCCCGCTGAGGCCCTGCTGAAGAGAGACTTTGTGGCCTCGCTGGAGAAAGAGAGCTACGATGACAAGGTGGGAGAGACGGTCTCCAAGAGCGACTACCGACCCTTACTGGATGGAAAGGACACCAAGAGTGGTGAGTCACTGTGAGAGTTTACAGTATGTAGAATACAGTATGTGAAGAGGGAGTGATGCTTTCTTTGATGGGATGTTGATCCCTGCAGGGAGTAGGGATGTCACGAGAACCGATACTTCGGTACCAAGTCGATGCCAAAATTAACAAATCCTGACGGTACTGTTTTTCTACAGTACCGAAGGTACCGTACGATGTCTGTAATGGTCATAGGTAGGTACCTGGAGCCACTGCACCGTCCACACCGGCTGTGACAGCTCCATTAACGTTATTAAGGTTCCCTTATAGCGCTGGGATTAAACGTGAAATATTACCAAATAGGTGCGTTTGCTTTTCACTTTGACAACAAATCCTCCGCCATCTCTCGGTCTGTCAACTCTCTCTCGTCCTGTGTGTGAAATATGACTCCTGCTACTCTGAGTTGACGGACCAGATGTTTTTTTTATGTTTTTAATAAAAGAGTGTGTGTTGAATTACATGGGATTTATTGTTTTTTTGTTTTGTTTTTTATGCCTTGGTATCGAGAATCGTG
>CAKAOH010040971.1:0-53007 GCA_916701665.1 Sebastiscus tertius
TTAATAAAAATTAATAATAATACAAAGAGAAAAATAATAATAATAAATCAAATAATTAAGTGAATAAAAAAAGAGAAAGTATTTACAGGCTGATTTAATGATATAGGATGTTGTTTGTGGGTTAAAGCGTGAAAATGCTATCCCTCTGATGTCCAGATCATACCATATATACTGTATAACTGGCCTTTTACATGTTCCTGTGCATCTGTTTCATACTCTACCTTTCTGTATTTCATCTTTCTCAGTGTTCTACCTTTTGCTTTGCTGCTTAAATGCACAAAATGTTTTTTTCTGTCGCTAGGGGTGTCTCAAGCAAAACAAAAACAAAAGACGGAGTTTGGTGACGTCGTGAAATAGCACGGTATCATGGGAGTCGTTGTCTTCACCACCATTGTCGTCATTGCAGTCATCTTTATCCAGTGGTGAAGTGCGGCCTGCGGCGAGCTGCCAAGCAATACCTATGAAAGCTGAGGCTTGTTTCTCTGATAACCTAAGATCCAGGCGTCAGATGACTAAAATCCTTCATCCGGTTAGAATATATACTTAAAACGACCAAGATCTAAAAAGTGTATCATAAAAATGTGGCTTAAAACTGGATTAAAGTCAATTTATGACAGCTTGTGGCAGACAACCGCAATATTGACACATGCGAGGGGATATGAATGACCAAATGAAACATAATCAAGGTAATGACCTTGATTAAAATCAAAATCAGACTTCCATGCATTGATAATTTGTCCATCATTCTTCATTTTCTCTGTATGCTAGTAATAGTGAAGACCCTTACATTTGAGTCTGAGTAGATTCTCTTCCACTGAATAACAATATTTTGTTTATTGATGGATGTCTTTGACTTACCCAAGATATGAGCTGTTGACTATAACAAAACACACCCTCCTCAGTGTTGATACAGGAAGAATTGCTCAATGTTTAAAAAATTTAGTCGATATAAGCCTCTTGATCCCAAGAGGAGACGCGTGGCAGCAGTGAGCTTCAACCCGACCCTGAACATACAACACATCCGTCTCTCTGTGTGGCTGGACGGTCCGTTTCCTTGTTGTGAGGAGGCGTTCACTGCGTCTGTACTGTAAATATTTGTGGCCTCGATGTGAATGACCGAGAGATCCCGGGAGAGGAAGCTTCGAGGTGGACATAAATTAATCGGAGGAATTAAAATGACAACAAGAGACGTGGAATTTGTTAAATGTCAAGGGCTATGAAAAGTCTTGAAATGGGAGAAATGTTGCAATCATTATTGTCTTCTCTCTGGCCTCATCCGCCCCTTGCAGAGATCTCAAGTGTAATGTTTTTTGTTGGTGGTTATCACCAATCCTCAACAGCTCATCTCGCTCTGCACTGTCACGCTTACACACAAGTATACACTGCGAAGGGATCAACACATACGCACGGCCACATGTTTGTGGCGGGCTTTGCGTGCACACACCTCTGACCCATTAAAACATACCACATTCAAGGATCTGACACATACCAGATGCCTGGCAATAGTGCAGAACCAGGGCTGTTTATATCACCTGAGAGAGTACAGATACTACATACTGTAACCATAATAGATTACAACAGAGAGCCTTTCAATCATGGTTACATACACTACATTAAAATGCTTTTTGTTGCACACTTGATTTAGATCTGTGTTAAGAAACATTTACAAAACTATTCTCAATGAAAGTAAATCTAGCTGCTCTTATTATTTAGACTTTTATCCCTTTGTAAACACAGCAGTGGATTAACAGTGCCAGCCTGTGCAATACAGTAGCACAGTGAAATAGTCTTCTCTTTAACTGTGTCTTTTAATTTCTCTTTGTTTATGTGCTTCTCTTCTTTGGCCATATGGATTAAAGGTTGATTGATTTGGGCATAACTAGAATGTGATTTCACCAAGTTGGGTCGAATCTGTTCGACCTGTCGCTTGTCGTTCTCATTAAGATCATTTGAAGTGGCGTAAATTGTAAAACTCTTTCTGATGAATGGCAATTTCTGTTTTGACACGGACAGAAATTCATGTTCTCATAGGATTTCAGTGGTTGCCTTGTGATGCAGCTGTACTCATAGCTTACCTACTGCCAAGTGTGTTGTCTCTGTCGTTCAATATGTGCACCTTTTTGTCTGCCAAGACTAAAATCAGTGCGTGTATGTTGTTGGAAACAATTAAGTGTGATTTGTCCAGTCTTTGTATGCTCCAGCTAGTCTTCAGGTCTGACCCCGACTGTCCCGGAGTTGATAAATACATCACTAGGCTTTTTAAAAACACAAGAGAAAGTTAAGAAAAGAATACGAAAATGTTCTTGCCCAATGTAATGATTGTTTTGCTATTCTTACCAGCACTGACGCTCAAAAGATAACGATTCTCCTGATGCTGCTGCAGGATGAAAGGCCAAAGGAGTCAGTAAAAGGGTTTATTGAAGAAGTTACGCTCCGCAAATGTCATGGAAAACTTCCCATTAAAGTTTGATCTGTTGTGGAAGCGATGTGGCCTGATGATGGCACAGGAGGGGGCTCAGGAGGTCAAACACATTAAGATGTAACATCTGGGGACTATGAATATTTACAGCAGATGTCATGGACTCCAGCCAGTGGTTTTCAAGATACCTTGTCATTTACCAAAATGTCATTAGCGCCGCTGCCAGCAGACGGATGAAAGAGGCCTAATATTTGACACTGGCCTTCTGTTTGCTCAGCCGTTGTAATTTGCACTTCAATGTTTTCAAAAGTAAATATATTTCTACCAGAGGAGTTGAGGATTTGGCCGACTCATCCAACATGTTACATAAACATGCGTATAAAGACTCTCTATTTCCTCCAACTGCACAAATCCTAATCCCCACAGCATCCATAACCACAGCAGACTGTCTGCTTCTGTACAGTATGCCTGCGCCCGTCCAAGTCCTTGTTTCTCAATAGTTTTGTGGTGAAAATAAAAGCTTCAGTTGCTCAACATGAATTCTGGCCCAGTTCTGGTCCAGTTATGAGCAGGGGGCAAATGCCTGGGATTTCCTGAGGACAAGAGGAGGGGGAGCGTTTTCGGGGGGGTCAAGTACCACCACCACCACCACCACCCCGACTCCTCCAACCCCCATTAGTTACTTAAACTGTTTGAATGGAAGTTGTTTTTTCTTTGTTGAACAGAGAGTGGAAATAGAGTGGGAGGGAGGGCGATCCCTTACCCCAGAGCCATGCATCTTTTGTGGTGGATGGATGGAGAGCTTTCAATGACTGGGCAAAGATCAGACTGGCTCTGTGCCAGACGGAGAGAGACAGAGAGGGAGGGGGGATACTACCACTAATAAGCTCAGTAATAAAGATTATTTATATGGAACATAACTGCAAAGTGATTTATAGCCTGTCATTCTGATATGATATGTATGGAAATTAATAAAAGACAGACAAATAAAACATCAAAATGTGATTAGAGGAATGAAATGGGCATATAAATTAGGTTCAAACTATTTATAAAGTGCACTGTATATCCTGCATAAACCCACCTGTGAAAGCCTAACACCTTAAGAGGACCAGCTGCAGCTCCTCAGCCTTATGGCACTGTGATTTAAAAGAAACAAACTCTCACCCCAAACTCATTCATGACAGCAATAAATGTGATGTTGAATAACGGATAATTCATTTCTTTTGCGGTGAGGGATTATTACTGACATTTCCGGTGAGCTCATTTTGTTTCACCTAGAGGGCAACCTCCAAGTCTGAGAAGTGAAGCCAATGCTGAAGTGCCTTAAACTTGCATTCTTTCTAACAGCCAGCAGGGGGCGACTCCTCTGGTTGCAAAAAGAAGTCTGATTGTATAGAAGTCTATGAGGAAATTAGCCTACTTCTCACTTGATTTATTACCTCAGTAAACATTGTAAACATGAGTTTATGGTCTCAATCTCTAGTTTCAAATCTTCTTCAATACAGCATGATGTTCATTTAGTAAATTATGATCCTATTTAGAGTCAAATAGACCATAAAGCAGGGGATGCTTTAGGGCATGGCTACCTTGTGATTGAGAGGTTGCTACCACAGCGTTGTCTGGTGTGGGAGTTCGTGTTTTCGTCTTAGAACTTTAACCCTTTCACAGCGTGTTTTCACTTCATGAAAGTTAATTGTAACATTGCGGTTGCCTAAAAATGTCTTATTATTAAAAATGTCAAACTCGACGCACTACGTCCTCTTCGTATATACAGTCTATGGTTTCACCTCCAAATAAAGTGGTAGATAATCAGGTTGAACTACTTGCTTATTTAATATAAATCAATTTTTATTGTCACACTTTGTTCACAGCACAACACAGTGCAATTTCGCTACTGCATTCAACCCATCCTAGTATATTAGGAGTAGTTTGCTCAAGGGCACCTTGGCAGTGCCCAGGAAGCAAACTGGCACCTCTCCAGCTACCAGTCCACACTCCGTCGCCAGTCCCAAGCCAAGTCCCTACGGACTGAGCTACTGCCGCCACAACCTGACTGATCCCCTGAACACGTGTTTCTTGCCCCGTTAGACATGATGCCGTGTTGCCAGATCTCACCTATTACTTTGTGAGTTATTATAACAGATAAAAGTGATGGTAAAAGCTATGAAAATACAATACAACCCATGTTCCAATAAACCCAAGTAATCCTTTAACGAGTGAAATAAAACATGAAATGAGTCGAGAAATAAAGCAACAGGAGGTTCAGCATTTGAAAGAAAATTTGGCAGCTCACCAGAAATGCATAGAAAGGAGTTTTAAAAGAGCCCAGTGTGTGTGAGCTGCCCTCAGGTGTTGTGCCGACAGTCTTTCATGTCATTCGGTGTTTTAAAATTGTTGCTTTAGAGCAGATTGTATACATCAGCCTTTGTACAGGCAGTGTCGAAATCCATATTAGTCCCTCCCTCAGCGCCACATGTTTCAGCCCCGTTCCACCCTCCCTCCGCTCATTAAACGACACATATAGGTCTGTAAAAAGCCTTAATTGATGACTACTGCTGCCGTGTTTGTAGGTCAAGGATGTTGTAAAGCACACACGACTTGCGTTAAAAAAAGAGACAGAGATGAAGGAGCGAGGAGGCACAGAGGCTATAAACTGGGCCTAATAGGAACCTCCTCTGCAGGAGAGCATGAGGAACAAGGAGCCGTGAAACAGGCAGTGATGCGAAGCAGAACCTCACTGTGTCATTAACCCTCCTCCTCCGTCCATCTTTCTTGCCATCGCTCAGTCAATTTCTCCTTTATTGTCCTCGTGCCTTCCACAGCTTCCCCCCTCTGCTCTTCATCTTTCTCTCCAGCTACTGTACCGTGTCACCAGGTGCGCCACACGTAAATTAGCCATTTACCAGAGCGGTGTTAAGCGGAGCAGAAACACCTCTTGTTAAATCTGTTCTGATCTGAGTCGTAGCCTGAGGACCGACCAGCGGCAGTATGGAGACACAAACATAAACTCTCAGCACTGATGTAGCGACAGTCATGTCAGGAAATCAGGAAATATTTGGTGTTTTTATTTATTTTTTTATAAATGTCTTAAACATTTTATCAGTTATCAAATGGTTAACTCTCAGTCACCACTACTTCCACAAATAGCATTATATTTGATAGAACCACCAATTCAACGGTAAAAGATGTTTGTCTAAACTATTATATTTATTTTATAGAAAACACTTCATTATTCTTTTTGAAACACATTTAGTTGCTGGATTCTGCTGAATTGATGCACTTACTGTATCTTAAAAAGAAGTCATGACCTAAAATAATCAAACAACATTAAAAATAATTAAGATTAGATCACATGATATATTTCTTAAAACAAACATGCCAGTTTTTTTTTTTAATGTTGTGGATTTTTTTGTCATTTATTACTTGTTATTTTACCAGTTTTGCTCACATGATTGTGGGATACTACAGTTACTTTGATTTCTTCTACTACTAACAAGACAAGACTGCACTTTCAAAAGGTGGGGGCAAATATTCATCGTTATATTAGAGGTATATTGTTAGTGGTTGTGTCTAGAAGGTAGCACACAAATTGCGAAACTCTCGCAAGATAGTTATGGTTAGACATAAACCTTGCATAGGTAAGGTTAGGATAGGTCACCGGGCAGCGAGTCTTGCAAGAATTTGCAATTTAATCAGTAATGAATGCCTTATTAACTCACATTGTAGCCAAGAATGATAAATTCATGATCTTGTGTGCCACCAACATCTCCCAGTACCGACAAAGTGCACATTATTTGGAGACAAAAAAAAAAAAAAACTTCTCTGCTTTGACTTATTGCACTTAAAATATTTTAACTTCTTTGTGCTTCTCTCTCACACATAATTTAAACTGACAAATGTGCCCATGGGAATTTAAGGTGGAATGACTTTCTCCATTAGCATCTTAAATGCTTTTCTCCAGCGTCTTTTTCAAGGCCTTTGCCCTTCTTCTAATCCAACATGTTTGTCCCTCACTGTGACCCCCATCTGTCTCTGGATATTTTCACCGACCCTCTTCAGTGCTCTTTCAGCTCCCTCCTACTTCCTTTCACTTTCTGATCTTCCCATTCTCTGTACGTGTGAGAGCTGTTGACTGAAATCTCTCCAGTTGGTGGGAGGTGATGAAGAGGGACACACGCTACGTCAAAGGTCAGGATGGAGGAAGTCAGCAGCTGCCAGCTTTCTGGAAGAGAAGCATCTGTCTCTCTTTTTTTTTTCTCTCGCTCTCTGATCCACCGATCAGCTCCTGTTGTGACACAACGGCTTCCTCGACTCTAGAAATCGTTGTGTTTCAGTAGAAATATTCTGTCCGTGACCACAGGGACGCTGGAAGTCTGTGACAGTTGGGGATATACTGAGAGAAAGTCAACACGTCGGCTCGTCCGGATGCCCTCCACATTGTTTGTGCCACGCAATGGCAGGGAAAACCCTGATTTTAGAAAAGCAAACTTGAACATTAACATACTGCAGCCACAGCAACTACACAGTCAACAACACAGAGCTAAAGCCCGAGAACTGAGGAGATGAAGAGTGAGTGAGGCAGTGTTTGGATGACACAACCAGGTTACTGTAGCTTATAATAATGCAGGAGACAGGCGAGGATCTACCGATGCACATTCACTCCGCGGAGGTTCATATGAGACAGTATAAGAAATATTCATTTAACAATATATATACATATATATTATTTCCATTGCAGTTAAACAGTAGGACTACAGGAAAAGCAACATTTCCAGCGTCCCTGCGTGACCAAGTTTGCGACGGTGTAAGATGATGTTTGGGTGTGGAGAGTTGGCAGGACGACAGGGGCAGACACAACAATTGTTTTCAGTCCGTTTGTGACTCTCATTTAGATTAGCATGCGCTTTATGTGCACACAACACACAGGCAGATATATATAGAGAAACACAGAAAGACACAAGCACACACTGGATGGGCCTGTCAGTGAATCTGTTTAGCAGAAACCATCCCTGAACTCACAATCCCACAAGGAAACACCAACTCTGAGGCTACTGTGGGAACGGCGGTGTGTGTGTGTATAGTGGATTAGTGTGCATATGAGCATGTGTGTGCATGTGGTGGAGTGTTTTTCGCACATGCATGTACTGTATGTGTGCTTGTACGTCTGATAGCACATCCTTCATCCTTGGAATTTGGTGATGTAACAATCGCAAAGGAAATGAAAACAGGCCTTTTTCTTTAAACATGTTCACATTCTGAGTGTTGTGCTACGTTGTCCCGAGTGTACTGAGATCATACCGCAGTCTTTTATCACATTTCACATCTGTAATCATGCACACCAGACTGGGGACCAACCTGTGTTTGTACAGTTGTTTAGCGGTTCGCCTCACTCTCCCGTTGAATCCCAGTGTTCCCGGAGCCTGTAATAAGCGAGCAGGACAGTCTCCCCGTCCTTGGGAATCCATAAGAGGTATCTAGCAATTGCGGTGAAGTCATTCTCCCTTGGGAATCGGATTGAATAATAAGCAGGCAAACAGCGATGGAACAGCCACTGAACTTCCTCAGCTTCCTCTCCAAAGACTGCCTTGCATCACATCGCAGAAGTTTTCACATTCTTGTGATCAGGAAGCCTGTGGAGGTTCGTTTCCCCCCCAGATGGAGGTTGTGTAGGTGGACAGCTGTGCAGCAGCCACATCTCACCCCCACATCCCCCTCTTTCACTCCGCAATCCAGCTGGAGAGCAGACCAGACTTCAATGAGACTCTGTCGATGTGATTTAGAGCATCCTGAGATGAGATTCCCAAACTTTTTTTTTGCTACAGGTGACCCATGTAGCGAGGTTGGAAAATTCCTGTGACCCTTATCGCTGCAAACACAGACACATCTTGGTTTCACTCTCTGATTCTATGACGGCAAAATGTATCTGCAAGTGGAGCAGAAACTAAACCAGGTGACAGCTGTGTGGTTTCTCTCAGTGGATTTTGAGTCTGAAACCTGCTGCTGAAAGCTTCCTGCTTCATAATAAATAGCTGAAATAGTCGTTTTATTAGAGCTGGAAGGGTTCCAGTGTCATGCTATTTACTGTAGTAAGACAGTACATTATGGTTGGCACTCATTTTGTCTTCATATTGGTGCTTGTTGATGTACAGGTACAGCAGGACCTCACATATTCATCTTCACTCTTCTACTTGAGGTCATGAGTCCTGAAACTTAGAGCCATGTGGAGCAATATGAATGAATGGTAGACAGATGCTAGTGCTTTCTTGTTATGGTGGCTTGTCACTGAGGCAACCATAAGTGCAAAAAGGGGGGGGGGGCATATAGTCTGCTGGCTCAGAATTAATGTATATACAGACGGTGTTTACCTGAAATTAAACATTAAAACTCAGCAGTTTCTTCATGTCTCTGACAGCCCTTTGCGTGAATGTATGTCGGTTTTTGTGGGCTAGACTATACATTTTAATTGTCCATTTCCATTGTCTATTTATGCACCTCAAGTGCACATTGGAAGTCTCAGTTCGGAGTGGAAAGTTTCCTCGCATGTGAACATTGTTTTTTCAGTGAAATACCCTGGAATTTAAACTTAACAACAATTCTTGTGTGAGAAGGCCGTCGACCACAAGTGGCCAGGCCAGGCTGGACTTCCTCGGTCTCCATCATTTGGCTTTGAAGATGACAGACTCGGGTCACGGCATCACAAACATTATAGGACCACAGAAATATTTGTTACTTTTACTGTCTGATTTGCACTTAACGCCCATAATGTTAGCTACTCACTGTGTCAGCGACAGTTATGTTCCCTAAAGGTAAATGTTGCCTGTTGTTTAGTGTAGAAAGAAGAGTGTTGATTGATGTAGGATGAAGACATGGTTGTGTCGCGGATATATTTTTTCTTTCCATTATAAATTAACTGAATCATAAAAAAGTAAGTAGAGGTATTAGAAGCAAAATGGCAATAACTTAAGGATATTTTGACTAGGGGTGGGAATAACCAGAGGCCCCGCGATACGATATTATCAAGATACAAAGTCACGATACGGTCTTATTGCGATTTTAAACATTTGCGATATGCTGTGTGTTTTATTAAGATATATTGCGATTTATTACCTTTTTCAACTGCAAATTATGCAGTTTGTCAACATCTGTTTTATCTAATAAGATACAGTTTTCACTCTGTTCATCTCAGAGTTCATTCACTTATCTTGAGGTCAGAGGTCAACGGACCCCTTTGAAAATGGTAATGCTAGTTTTTTCTCGCCAAAATTTTGCACAAATTTGGAGCGTTATTTTGCGTTCTTCAAAAGCTAACATGGCATGGTTGGTACCAATGGATTCCTTAGGTTTTCTAGTTTCATATAATACCAGTATATTCACTCTAGATTTAAGACTGAGCCCGCTACAACCTCTGAAACACAGAATAGTGTCCGTCAGATTGTTAAGAGGTTAGTTTATATAATGATAATATGTATCGATACAGTAGTACCACGCAAAATATCGAGATACTATGCTGTATCGATTTCCCCCACCCCTAATTCTGACATGGCTGCGACGCCAAACAGAGGTCATTATCGCTAGTTAGCATGCCTGGTCATATGCTCAGGCTTGTTAAGTTATTCTTTGATCAGATGCTAGTCAGTGTCATTACATAGGGCAACTTTTGTTGACATTTTTAGCTGGATAACATTTCAGTGGTTTTGGATTTTGTTCTCAATACAGATATCCTGTATGTCAAAATAAGATAAGACAAAGAAAAACACATTTTTCTTTTAATTTGACTGAGAGTGACTCCTGTGTTTAGCCATTAATAACCTCTCCAATCCAACTGATGATGAAATTACCTCGCGAATAGGGCTGGCTATCATTTTAAAGTTTTCAATACCAGTGTCAACATGATACCTATGTTTCTGTACTAATAGTACCAAAATAATAACTTTTCTACAAACTTTTTTTTATTTAACAAAACAAATCAATTTGGACGTTAAATTTTTTCGAAATACAAGCAGCCATACAAGAACTTTGCTTGCATGAAATAGTCAAAATTATAATTTAAATCTACTATCTGATCAAAGAAGAAGTAAACAAGATCTGATGCCGAGGCTTATTCGTGAACGACACTGACTTTTTTGAGGTTTTAGATTGTTTTAAGTGTAAATATATGTTTAACTCCCCCCTGTTATAAGAAAGAAGTGGTTTATGTTCAAGATAACATGTGGGAAGCAGTGTGTTTATGAGTAATGTATGGATTGGCATGTGTGTTTGTGGATTTTGTTGGACTGAGCAGAATATGTCCCTCTAAGATGAAAACCTCTCTCTCTGTTTGTCATTGTGGCTGCGGAGGCAGATGTTCTGCTCTCCCTCTGGATCTCCTTTCATCGTTTCCGTCCCGGTCTGTTTTTAGGCCTGGCTAATCGAACACAGCCTTCCCCCAGAGACTCGAGAGATTCTCGTGTGATAGTAACTTTGGCTCCCGGGCCAGACGTGTCTGCCAGTTTAAATGACTAACTCACTTCATATTAGCAGACTGGACTTTAACAGATGAACTCGCCTGTGCTTGGTTTTGTCGTTGTCCTTTCTTTTTTACTCCATACTTAATCCTAAGAGGATGTATTCTTCTGTTTTTCATTTTAAGTGTCAGTGACAGCTAAGAAGATGGTTAACTCTTACATTAGTGTAAGTCTTTGAATACAAAGGTGAGGTTTCTGTGTAAGAGTTAGTATCTTAAAGGGAAACTTCACAGATTTTACATCAAAATCTGTTTACAGGTCTCGACATACGTGTGTGAAAAAAGTTGTAGAAAGTGTTTCGTGGCTCCAGAGGGAGCTACGCAAAATCTGATAAATTGCCCCAAGTGATGTCACTACATTAGCCGTTACTAGCATAACACATCTGAATTTCCGACCCAACTGTCAACGGTCAAGTTGCATTGTGGGTATGTGGTATTTTTAAAGAAACTATTTCTAAAAGGACATCTTAAGAATCGGAAAGTTTGAAAGCTGGTGATGTTATGATACATCATTTAACTTCATTATTAGTCACTGGGATTGCTCAAATATTGCTTTAACTTTAAATAAACAGCTTCTGATCATAGAGGCTCGCTCTTTCCTTTCCTAAGATCATTACTGCATACAGTAGTCCTCTTTGACCAGCTGCTGTCCCTCCATATGGTTACAACCAGTCCAGACACAGCAGGCTCTTTCTGTTTTATGGTCATCTGGCCCGCTGACGGTCCACTTCCTCTCTAAATGAAGGGTACAGTGCAGCCGAGTTAACTCCGCAGCCATAGGCAGTAACTAGACGGATCCAAAATGAAACGATTGGCTGCCGCGTAATTCAGACCAGCGCCGGGTCCAAACACAATTAGTTTCAGTTTGGGGTCTGACTTTTGGCTCAAGTCATGGAGCAATGATACATTTTAAAAGAAATTCCCACAGGTTTCTCCACATTCACCTTCCAGCTTTTCCTTTTTATTTTCGATTCGTGGCTGCTCGTTCTTTCATCATTTATCCCTTCCTGTCCATCCCTCCCTCCCTCCTTCCTTCGTCCTGATTCCCATAGCCAGAAGCCATGTCTGGTCTTTCTAAACTGTGTATGTGCGTGTGTGTGTTTGTGTGACCATGCATCTGTCTGTGTACATTTCTACCTGCCAGGAACTGAAATTTTATATTTTTTTCGATACAGTATTTTCCATCGTTGCGCTCCGGGTGAATTATTATTCACATTAAAAATAACTAGGCTTCCTGTAAACCTTAAATTAAGCTGTAAAACAGATTCCTGAGGACTTGAACAGAGGGGACACTTTTAGCTGTCGGACCGTCTTATGTAAGATGCCTCCTCTGAGTTTAAAACACAGGATGGAGAAGTCGCATCGGCTGCTTTTGTTATCAAATGAAATCTGCAGACTGACACACACACACAGTGTCTGCACCAGAACAGGTATACCACATGTTTTTTCTCTGCGTGTCTGTGTGTGTTTGATGTGGGTTATTGGGTGCATTTCAGTGCCAGCAGCCAGTGCCTGCTTTACAGTTGGTCAACATCTCCTGGCTGACCTGCTGCTGGGTGCAGGGAGGGGGGAGTGTGGTGAGAGGCCAGGCTGGCTCAGCAGTGGAAATTCACACCTGGCCTGAGGCCTCTGGCTTAGCGGCGAGTAAATGAGTTGTGAAGAATATTAGTACTATGGATTCTCTGTTGCACCTACCGTACAGGACAGCTTGTAATCCAACAAGTTTACTTAAGCTTAATGTTGTAAACCAGAGACCTCTGAGCTGATGCCAACAAAGACAGCAATATAACGTGATATTATCATTTTTCTGTATTGAAATAAAGCTCATAACTCAGTCTTGCTGCTCAAGCTAAAGGGGGTTTCTGAAGATATCCCATGTGGATACAAGTTTTTTCAAATGTATTATAAGTGTTTAAATGATGTGTGTGGGTGTGGGTTGAGAAAGTTTATGATTTTCTCATTTATAGAGCACAACACCACATTAAATTTGATTTGGAAACTGCTGTAGTCAATACTGTCGGATTGTTTTTCAAATTAATGCAAACAACATTTGGATTTGCTTGAACAGAGAATGACGTAACAGTGTGCAACACCCAACTGTAATCTGTTAACAAATTAACTTTATTTGACACATATGTGATATAATTCTGCCTAATTCTCTGGTTTAGCAGTAATGTGTCTGAAGTCATACTCTGGACTATTAACCCGTGACAGCAGTCTCATATGAACGGCTCAAACAGGCACGTTCAGTAAAGCCATGTCATATGTGCATCTGTATGAAAGGTGGACCAGAAAACTAGTCAAATTATACAGTAGATAGAGAGCCGATGTCCTGATGTCATGTCCTGTCTAGCCTCTGTTCTACTAGCTTCTGTTACTCAATATAATCTGTCATTCAGCATTTCTTTCATTGTTCTTTATGAAAAGTGTGTTATTGTGTTTACTTTACATATTTTAAGACAAATCAGCTTCCACTACAGCAACTGCGATTAGAAATGAAAATTGTTTTAACACTCAAACGCTAAACAATACAAAAGCGGCAGCACAGGCACATCATTGTGTCTTGGTTTTGTCCATATTCCTAATCTCACCAACGCTCTCTTTTATAGCATTTCCTGAATTAGTAACGACCCCTCGAGCCCGTGAAGGTCTGTGGGCTTATGGGAAATGGTGTTCATTAAAGGTACCGTGTGTAGGATTTGGCAGCATCTAGTGGTGTGGTTGCAGATTGCAACCAACTGAGTACCCCTCCGCTCACTCCCCCCTTTCCAAGACTGTGGTAACGTGAGCCGTTAAGAAAACCGTGGTAACGCTGTTTGCGTCACTCAGAGGTCATCCTTACCGTAATAACGCTACTTTAGGAGCAACAGAAGTCAGACCGCGGCTGGCGGTACCACGGTTTTGCACTCTGCAACTCACGTTACCGCATTTTAACAAGCGTGTCCGAGAACTACGGTGGCCTTCAGGTGACGTAAAAACGCAAACGGTTCTCTCTAGAGCCAGTGTTTGGTTTGTCTGTTCTGGGCTACTGTAGAAACATGGCGGAGCAACATGGCGGAGTCCGTGAAGAGGACCCGCTCCCTATGTAGATATGAAAGGCTCATTATAAGCTAACGAAAACACAATGTTTCTTAGTTTCAGGTGATTATACATTAATGAAAACATAGTTATGAATATTATATTCTATTTCTGCTAATAGATCCCCCAACATGTAACACACTGTTCTTTTCAAGGCCACTCAAAAACAGAAGTTTTCCAATAAACTACCCTCCTTATACAAACATATGAGGCAACATTGTTGAGTTTCTGTTCCAAAGCTGTATTTTTAGTTATTAGGGTAGTAACAAATGTTAATGGGATTTTGAATGAAGTTTGGAACAGAACCCGGAAGTTCTGGTTTTACTTCGGCTCTTTATAGAGCTAAAACGTCAGTGATTACTTCACACTTCGTGGTTCTCAAATGTGTATGAACTTGGATATGGACACTTAACACCAATTTACAAACAGTAGTTGGTTTTTGTTATAGTACTTTATTAGTTTTTTTTCCACATATAAAAAATAACAAAACATGACAGCATCAATATCAAAACCACACTGCACGTTGCACTTACAACAAAGTAAAAAATAAAATGGTAGCACAGTGGTAAAATATTGGTCAGTTATAGCTCTTTTTCGACCGCAGGAACTTTCCCCCTGATGTAGGAACCTTTTGAGGAACTCATCACGTTTTGACCGCAGGGACAAGGGTCTAAGTTAAGTTCCACGGACATTTTACAGGACATTTTCCCCCCAAAAAAGGCCCTGGTTGGGTGGTAGTATTTCAGGAACTGAACTACTCGATTGACTGAAAACCAAATCAAGTAATTTTTAAAAGATGCCAGATGATTTCATATATCAACACTTGTTAGTCTTCTCAGACTTCTATGATAAACTGAGACTCCAGACTACCGATAATACCGAACAAGACACCCGCAAAGCAACCCTTGGTTCCAGGAAACCACATCTGGCATTCCTAATTACCTTCTGACATCCAGTGGACCAAACGATTAATTGATGCTACAAGCCTTAATTAACCAAGTCATTTTGTAGTAGCTCCTGAAAGGGTTTTCTGAACTGTCTGACTATGGATGTGATGGGAAAACAGTTGGTGTGACTCATGTAAATAACGCCTGCAGTCATCAAAGATGTAATGGCTATAATGTGTTTGTGCTGCTTCCTTTTAAAGTGGTTTGGATACAAAAACAGCACAGGACAAAAATTGCTTCGACTTTGGGGAGCAACTGATAAAGCCTTTTCCCTGCAAAATGCACCAGTAATCGCAGTGAATTATGGGAATTACCAGCACAGCAAATTGCTTCTGTGAAACTACCCGTATAATGGCTGATAAGGGCTGTTGTCCCTGGTAATAACATAATTCAAAATAATCATAATCTGACTTTCGGAGCTAATTCAAAGTAGTTAATCCAAAAACATCAGAGACGAATGAGATCACTGGATATCAGAATTAAACGCACATTGCGTCACTGACTATATTACAGGTTTAATCAGTTAATCTGTAATTTATGAACAATCCCATGTGAAAGTAACCTTTAAACCCCGATAAGACCATGTGATGGATTCAGTCATTCATTTTCACTCCTCTGCAACGCAAGTGATGCACTGAGACGAAGTTGATTGATGGTGAATGAAAGAATGTTGGAGGACCTTCTTATGACCCCCGCTGCTTCATCTTTACAGCATGTCCTCTGATCGGACTCAGGTGATGCTAATAGGAAACATGCTCTATTATGTCTGTGAGCGTGTGCACGTGCAGGTGATCAAAAGGGTTTTCCTAATGTAGCCCATGTGTGCTTACACGCGAACCGTAACTGCTTTTAGATGCTCATAAACTTTTCTTTGATTGTCGCATTTCTTTGTGAAACAGTCAAATCGTTTTCCCTGCTTGGAATAATTAAGATGCTGAACAGAACTTGTCTTTTTTACCTACCCAGTGAGATCATTTTGTCATTTTTGCCATATTTTCCACCACTACATGTCCAGACATGAATGTGATCAAAGTCTCCCCATAAATCTGTGAAGCTGTTTTTCAGTTTCAGTCACGAAGCTTTTTCAGCAGTAGCGAGGCAGTTTTTCATTTCAGCTTAATTTTCTTTCATACATGTCCATCATCTGATCTTTCCATCCAGCTGTGTCTTTTTCTTTGCATCACTTATAGTTTCTAACTTCTATCTGCTCTCCTCTCTTTCCTCCAGCGTGTCCACCCGGCACCTATAAACCAGATGGAACACCAGGAGGCCTGAGCACCTGCCTGTCATGCCCCGACTCGCAGCACACCTCCCAGCCAGGCAGCACTTCCCTCAGTGACTGCGTCTGCAAGCCGGGTTATCAGCCAATAGGCATGACCTGCCAGGGTAAGAGGAACTCATCTGTTAACTGCACTATCAGCTATATATATGATTTAGCCTGATGGGTCTCAATCCTGGACGCTTGTGTGCACTTTTGCAGAAAATCACTTTTGACACTTTATATAATGAGTTTTATAAAAACTGATTAGTGATTCAACCTGCATCATGTTCATAAGAGCTTTTCCATTTGTTATTTTTTTAAACATTAAAGAGGACCGACGTAAATAAGTTAGCATTTTAGCACTTCCAGTTCCCTCGTCTGGAAGTCAATGATTTTTTTAAATGGGTTTTTAGTTAGATGCCTGAAATCGTCTAAGGTCTGTTGTTAAAACAAGCTTTAGAGATTTTAAAGTTTTGTTCTACGACATAAAATACATCGATAAATACCCCACTTGTGAATTTTTAAGCCTTTATGTGTCTTAAAAAAGGCGGTTGCTAAATGAGTCTACTAAACGTCATCACGCCGACTCGTCCTCCTTTACATCCTCATTGTGTGTACTCGCGCTCATGTGACCGTGGTGTAGTTCGTTTAAAGCCTAACGTTAGCTTTTTACTTCTGGCGATCGCATTTACACTTCAAAAATCATAAAAGTGGTGTTCATTTGTGAAGATTATCTTGCTGAACAAAACGGGTAAGTATTATAAATGTTTGTTTGCCACTGAGCTTATTTTCTGTAATAATCCAAAACCCAATGGAAAAATCCCATTGGCTTTTTGCCCCTCCTCCAGCTGGCCCACGGTTGTGATTGGTCAACCAAACCAACCAAACTCTTCAGACTCTGCTCCAGCTCCACTCTAACTAGCTTGACAGGGAGTCAGTGCAGCCATGAGGAGCTCCATCTTGTAGACAAAGTTGTAGTAGGTTTCCTCCAAAAAGATGTACACATTGCCATGGTGCAGAGGGTAAATTTCCCTAGTGACTAATTACTGTATAACTCAGACAATGTACCAATGAATAACATCTAAAAGTCCTTCCAAGTGCATTCTTTAGCTCTTCATCTCACCCAACAAGTCATCCAGTCAAGGCTTGTAGTCATCCAGCTGCAATAGTGAATACTGGGATTTCAGGCCTTATGAGTTTGTAATGACGGGGAAAAAATATTTATGGGTTTCATAAAGTAGAAATATGGGAGAAATTGTGGCCGATAAGAATAGTGGAAATGTAGCGGTACTTGAAGATAAATCAACTGGAACAGAAACACAGTATTCCACAGAAGTATGAGGTTAGTATCAGAGCGTATACTGTGTATTATGAAACTCCTTCCAGTAATTCCCGTGGCCCTCCCATTCCTTGAAGAATGAGCCAGTGATTTCCACACAGCAGTTCATCTGAACACAGCGATGTTCATTAATCATCAGTTTTCATGGACTGCGTTGTGCTTTCTCTTCCTCCCTCTGTGTAGATTGGGGAGGTGATGTTTGACAACCTGTCATTTTTTTTGTTTTCACACTTTCTTATGCTTTTAGTCAGGAACATTAACTTTCCACTGTGTCAGCAGGTTTTCCCTCTGTGTGTTACATTGTGTTTGTTTTTGTATGTCTTTTTGTGTTAACTACAATATGAAAGTCAGGATTTCACTAACTGTTTCTCTCCTCTCCTCTTCTCCTAGTGGTATACTGTCCAGCACTGTCTCCACCAGAAAATGGCTTCTTCGTCCAAAACGTATGTAACAACCACTTCGATGCGGCCTGCGGTGTGCGATGCCAGCCAGATTTTGATCTCCAGGGAACCAGCATCAGACTGTGCCAGGCCGACGGCGTCTGGTCAGGGACCCCTGCCAGCTGCAGAGGTGAGGAGGAAGCAGGCCTCATGCATGATGAGAAAATAGAGATGGAGGTGTTTCTTAGATTTCTGGGTTTTTTTATCCACGTATGGTGTCTTTTCATTGAGCTTATGTTGTCTCTCTAATGTAAAAACTGTGAGTTTACCAATTCAACAGTTACCAGAAACATGTTGCCAATTAGGTCTCTGATGATTATTTACATTATCGATCAATCTGCCACCTATTTCTCAGACAATTAATTTAGGGCTGGACGATATTCAAAATGATAATTTATCGTCTTTCAATAGAACCGTATCGTGATGAGATATTGTGACAGATAACATTACACTACGGGACGTTCATCAAAGCCCACAGAGCCCGCCGCCTCCCTTCTGATGTCTACGAACCTTCATAAACACACTGTATATATAGCATTAAATCGACATATCGAGACGAAGGATATGAGTTGACCTTCCTGTACTGACTCGTTGCGAGTCTCCTACGGGCTAGAGTGAGAGGGAGTCTGTGTGTGGCGGCGTGTAAAGCCGTGTATTGAGATCATATGTGTTTAGACTGAACAAGGAATCAACATTTACTGGGAGACTACTGCTCTCTGCCAGGCCAGATGTTGAGAGGAAGAAAGGTAGGGAGGATTCCGTTGGAGAGAGAGAGAGAGAGAGACTGAAAGGATAAAAGGAAAGGAAAGACAGAAGGAAGCATGCGTGTGTGCGAGTTCAAGAAAGGAAAGAAAGAAAGGAAGAGGGAGTTTGAGAGGTCAAGAGATTAATGAGGAAAATGCCAGTTGTAAAAGAAAGACGGCAAAAGTGTGACTCACAGAAATACCAAGACACTGAATATTCAAGGGTGTGTGTTGGAGATTTATAGAAGTGGCTTTGGGTATATATATTTTCTGAGTGTGTGTGCATATGACTGCTTGTATGTGTTACACTAAGTCTAGTCTTCGCCACATACTGTGGGACCTCCCAGCTAGTTAAGCCCTGAGGGAGGGGGTCTCCTCTGAACCCGCCTGTGTGTCTATGGGTGGTGATGAGAAATAACACGCTACACACCCTTCTCTAGACCTCAGCATAACTCACAACAGGCAGAGGATTTTTCACTTTTATTTCATAGGGACTTTCACGTTTCGGGTTAAATGATAGGTCCCAAGTTGTAGACGATGATGATAATAGTGCTGTACTTTCCTGCTGTTGAATTACTGCTTTCTCCTCCTCCTGTGATTTATATACTGAACCTGTGTTTATAAGCTACACCTCACATTTAGCAAGAAAATGTACAGAACTAAATTATATTTGTTTTAGTCATCTTGATAAAGCACACAGATGGGGATATTGTCAAATATTTTTTTGATTGTGACATTTTTAGGCCTCTAAATTGGCCAAGATAAACCGTAAATGTTAGTTGAAAATGCTTTTTCATCCCTGTCTGCTGCTTTGGGATCAGTTACTCTCCCCTGTCACTTTAAAACTCCCTGTTTTTCTAAGCTTTTAATTTTTTAAAGAAAGAGGTTTTCTTTCTCTTGTTTTCAAAAGACTAATAAACAAAAGGAGGTTAAAAGAAAATGACATGGATCCAGTGAAATAAAGCAATATACATATTTGTTTATCTGTTTTGCGGGATTGGGATTCTCACGTTTCTTCTCTTCAACCCGCAGTCCGCTCCTGCCCGCCCCTCACTCGGCCGCAGCACGGCTTCCTGAGGTGCAGCGATGGCGTCGCCTCCTCCCGCAGGGCGGAGTGTCAGACGGGCTGCGAGCGAGGCTACCGACTGGAGGGAGACTCCAGACTCACCTGCCAGGCCAACTCCCAGTGGAGTGGACCCCAACCTCGGTGTGTGGGTAAGCCTTCATCACCTCTAAACCTCTATATATCACAACCTGTGTGTTACATCTGGTTCATGTTGTCATGAGGTGCTTTCATTCTCTCCACCATCTGCCAACGTAAAAGACACTCAGAAAGCTTTAGCTGCATTTGAAACAAAGGAGGCCCGTGATTCATTGCAAGAATAAAAGAAAACATTAAGAAGGCACTGCAGCAGAGGTGGGAGTAAGTCACACATGTGCAAGTCTCACGTCTTAACCTTCAAGTCTCAATCAAGTCCCAAGTTACTGTGTTGAGGATCAAGCAAGTCAAGTTGAGTCATATGAAAATCTGATGATCTACCCCAATTTAACCCGTCTAGAAGTAAATGATGACTGCCCCAAATATAAAATGAATGATTTTCTACTATACAGTGATCAGATAGTACAGGTGTGACGCATTGAGATCCGATCTTTCAGACCACATTCAGAGGCGGTCTGGGCTCCATATGGCCACATACTTTTAGCAGTGTGTACGACGTAAATGGGTCCTGGGCCACATTGAAGGACCGCCTCCTCAACTGACGTTCCACTGGGATCCGCGGGTCTCACTGCGCTCTTCAGGTGAATAGACGTAGGCGCTTGTCTGCCTCGTGGCATGGAAACGGCTTGTGCTCTGCTGTATTCTGTCGTTACAACTGTATTTTATTAAAATATATCTTATCTATAGGCTACATAATCTACAGACTAGGCACGCAAAGTGCATTATTATCATACTGTCGGAGATGGGTTGGTGTTTTTGTTCCGATGCTTTGCACGGAGCTGACACACGCTCCCTCTCATCCCCGGCTCTCTGAAGCTCTGTACCCCGCTGTTGCCTGGCAAAGACAGCATTGCTGGTGACACGGAGGCCTCCAGGCACTGCCGCTACAATAACCTTTTATTTTTATGTTAATAAAATGTACCAGAATTCACAAATATGTAGGATATTACTACTGACATTCATGTAATATTACATCACAACATCTGGTGTATCAGCCTTGTGTTTATTCTGTGTTTATTTGCATATCGAGCAGGGAAGTGAGATCGGATCACAAGTGGTCACTCAAAAGGCATGTTAATGCCAGGTCCGAACAGGGCCTTAGAAAGCTGAAGAGGAAACAAAGCAAAATTGCATATTCGTTGAGGCATAGCTGTCTTATTTGTTTGTATAGTAAAGAATGAGACATAATCTGTTTTGTGCTATCAATTATTTTGCAATCATAGTTTATTGTTTGTGGTTATAAATTCTCTAATAGCAAAGTTATACCAGGTTTTTTTAATTATATATGTACTGTACAAACATCCTGAATCTTCTAGGAGACACCGGGTCACAGTTCAGTCCCAGTTTAATTCACTTTGCTTACGTCCTCTCCGAGGGGGTTCATCTATCTCAACCACTAGTTTATTTGTTTTCATTTGTCATGTCTTCATCCAAAGTCTTGCTGTTCCTTCATCTGTAGAGTTAAATTAGATTTATTTTATTTGGTTATTCAATTTGCATTATTTTCTATGATAAATCATGCAGCCCTGCGTTCACCCTCCAGCCGACTGTATTTAACTGTAAGCTCATATCTGTTTAGCTTTCACTTAGTGATTCCTGTCCACCTGAAAAAACATAGATCATTTATCATGGGTATTTCTGTGTAAAAACATGTGGTTTTACACACACACACACATGTAAACACACATGAGAACACACACTCACACATGCACAGTGGTTAAACACATGGTGTGTATTTGCACAGTGCCACACAACATCATCCAGAGAAAGATACATCTGCTTTCACATAGCAAAACCTACAGTCACCGCGTATACACACACGCACACAAGATTACCCACACACTTCAGAACTGATAGTTAAGTTAAAATAGTCGCACACACTCATGCCCGCCACAGAGAGCACCCGGGTCAGGCACACCAACACACAAAAAAGGGACAGTGTGAGAGTGTTTAGCCACAAACCTCCGGCCCCACTGCTCCGGCCCGCACTGACTCACTTCCATCCAACCAGCTAGCTGCTCTATTTAAATACCCGTCTGCTTCCGGGAAACTCTCTCCGTTTATCGATAACTACCATCTCTTTCTGCTCAGACTGAGTTACAGCTTGTTTGTTTGGCTGTCGCAGACTGTCGTTACCTCTTTAACACAGCGACGAGGGCTCTGCGGGCTGCCGTTGCAGCTGAGTGGTTTGTTTTAGTGTTTGTTTGCACTGTGGTGAAACACGATCGCCTCAGTGGCCTTGAGAGGATGCAGAGATAATTTTTCCTCTGATTGAAATCTCCCATGTTGAATCTCCCTCTCAGGGAGTTTTCCCTTTTATAGCTCCTGCAGCTAAAGCCAGTGAAACAGGAGTTAGAGAATGAGATTTATCCATCATCAAGTGAAAGCCACACTGGCCTGCATCCCAAACATGCATAAAAAGCCTCCAGTGTATGTAGAGTCCTGTGGTTTGTGCTTTCTTAGGTTGATTTCCGACCAAATGTTTGTTGCTTTTGTGCCAGTTTCTGATAGACAGCCTCTGAGAATAGCTTTATTGTTGGCATTTATAGTGGAGCCAGCTGAAAGCAAGATTTTATCACATTCGGGTAAAAACACAGGAAACACGCTCATGATCCTGGAAGAGGTTTATTCGCATGTTCTGTTCGGTTCAGCTCGATGCAGTTCTGAAAACTTCAACTACTTTTGATAGTGAACAATAAACAAAAAGAGTCATGAGATGCCGAATGTAGAGATATTTTTTCCAGGAACAAAACAAACTACATCAGATATCCGATTCATCTCTTGGTTTCTCCCACTCTTTCTCCCCAGAGGTGCGTTGTCCCCCCATCGGGACCCTGAAGAACATCGTGCTGTCGCCCCCTGCCTGCGGGAGGAGGGCAGTGTTGCCGGGCTCCGCTTGCCTGCTCACCTGTCGTCAAGGCTACAGTCTCCAGGGGAACAGGAAGGCGGTGTGCATGAGCTCTGGGAACTGGACCGCTAATGTCCATAAAGCCGTCTGTACAGGTAACGTAGTGTGTGTGTGTGTGTGTGTGTGTGTGTGTGTGTGTGTGTGTGTGTGTGTGTGTGTGTGTGTGTGTGTGTGTGTGTGTGTGTGTGTGTGTGTGTAAAAGTGCTGTAAATTGGTTGTAGGGTCATAACAAGGATGTGAAATATGTGGAGGTCAAAGGTCAAGACTTAGGTAGGTGGAGGTCGGATATATTTTTTTCTATGTCTCTGGCAACTCATCAAATAATTAGCAGGCCTGTTTTTAATAAGGGTGCAACGGTTCAGCAATCCCACAGTTTGGTTTTGCATCCCTAGTAGTTATGACCTTATTTGGCTCTACCTGCCAGCCAGGTTTCCTTCCTTTGGTAGTTTTTGAGTTCATTATAGCCAGCAGATACTAATTGATACTAATACTGATATTAATACTAATACAGTTAATTTTACAAGGTTAGAATGAATGACACTTATTTGCAAGGCAGAAAGAAAGGGGTTGTTAAAAGAGCAAAAACAAAAGACACAGACTATGTGGAGAAAGAGGAAGATATAAAAAGAAAACAGCAGGAAACTTGGAGGGATAAATTTTTCCATTCTCTATTCTCCACTTTGTGAATGGTGAGAATGGCGCTAGCCCCGTTTTGAAGCGGGCCTCAGGTCACTAACTCAAACCATACCATGTCCGAGCTCTCATGCCTCTCCCCTCCGCTCCGACTGGGCTGGAGATCATTATAATAGACTGCAGCTCTCTAGATGCCTTGCAGGTGAAACAGGTGGTGCAGAGCAGCTCGGCCTGCCTCCCCTCCGATGTCCTCTCATTTCCTCACGGTGAAAGTTTCCTAATGAAGGACCTGCTGTCGTTAAAGCGAGGATGAGGTGCCATAAAGATGAAAACGAATGGAGAGGCAGGGCAGACAGGGAGGTGAGAGGGGAGGATGAGTCATCTCTAGGTGTTGTATAATGGGGTGATAGAGAGAAGATGAGTTTTTCTGATCCCCTCAGGCACAAATGGGCTGCAGGAAGTGGAGCGAAAGGGAGATATTAAAAAGGAAATATAGATGAGAAGAAAGATGGAGTGCTGCTGCAATACACTTTGAGGAGATCAAGAAATAAAAAGTTATTACAGAGTTGAAAGTGCTCTTTGTAGCTTCTGGCTTCTTTCGCCTCTCGCTTCATGTTGATGACACCCAAAGTGAAATATTCCTCCTTTGTTATGGAGATGAATGGAGCCGATTGGAGCTGAGCGTGTTAGTGTTTAGCAGAGATGGATGCCTAAGTGGATGGGTCATCAGGTCCAGATGGGAGCAACTCTCTTACATAACGCAACAGGCATGACCACTGTCGATCGATGGGAGAATCAGCTCTTGGAGGCTTTACTCATTTACTGCAGGCTTGAACTGAGTTGAACTGAACTGTGCTGGCTTCACATTATTATTACAACATGCTGCATGAGAAAAAGGAAGATTTCATCCAAGGGTCATGGTGGCTGGTGAGTTGCCACTAGACAAATAGGTGGACATGTTATGGTATTACAACAGCCTCATAAACAGATCAATAATAGAGGCTAAAAAACAACAAACATGTACTCAAAGTAAGTTTTACTCAGTCAAACCGTGTCAGTAACCTTCCTGACTTCTTAGCGGTCAAGAGTCAACACTTATAGTGTGAATAGTTATGAAAAAAAAGAGCATCATTGCCAATAGATAACACAGGCAACCAATTCCCACATTAATAATGGTATGTGTCCACAGGGGTGTTTTTGGACGTGAGGGATCACCTCACTTCCCAGCATTGGACGCTTGATTGGCTGCCACTAAACACTAGGCTCCTGATTGGATGAATGCTTTCCCTCGTGGGCTGCTGATCCCAGCTTTCAAACCGGAACCAACGTGGCGGCTCGTTTGGAAACTTTTTTTACAAAAATGATTCATCGAAATGTGTTTCTGAAAACATTTTATGCGAGAAATAAGCCATGCCGTTGCTGAATCCGGACGCTCCTGAGTAGCCTAGACATCAACTTTATGCAAATGAGGAGCGGCCAACGTGACGCCCCGTCTCTCGAATCATGCCGCCACGCTACCAGAATGCATTGCACGGCTCCTTACATAGACATTGAATGGGAAGCGCGGAAAAGACGGATCCTGTGGACATGTACCATAAGAGTGGGATCAAATTTTGAAGCATACTTGTTGCTCACATTTCCATAAAAACACACAGTTACAGCCAAGCATCCTCATTTTGCTCACTAGCAAGAGAGCTTTTAATATGTTGATTATAGTGATTCCATTTATGTACAAGCATCATAAACAGCAACTTAATGGCACTCTGCCGGGACTGATAGGGTTAAGCTCCAGAGGCGTCTTGTCGCTGGATTTACCAATGACAAGTTTGAATATTCTGTTTCACTGATTACTAAAGATGAGGAGGTGTAATGTATCCAAGATGGAGCTTCCTTTTCCATGAGCCCAACTGTTTTAACAATGACATAAAGCATGTGTCACACGTCTCTATTAACCTCTGCTCTTAGCCGTTGTGTCCTGATGTTGAGCTAACGGATGAAGAGAGTTAAGGGACAGTTAGAACCACATACAGTATGAATGTAACGTCAGCGGGGTTTGGTCTAGTTGGAACAACGACAGCGGTGCACTCTCTCTTTGATTCAGTAAAGACCAATAATGAGTGTGTGACATCTTGTGATTAAAGAGGTCAGATGACATCACACGTCTACTTCCTCAGTGATAATAAGGAGCAGGCTGAGGTCAGTGTATACAGGATGTGATGGGGTGTTACTGTATGTAATTTAATTAGCTGGAATCGGATAAAGCATTTGCAGTGTCCAGTCCCTCGTCTGTTTCTCCCCTTCCTCCATAACGTAGTTTTCATTCTCTCCGTGTCTTTTCAGATGCTGAACCACCAGGGATGCAGTGCCCCGTGAACATTGTTGCAGAGACGGATGAGCGGCGCGGCACCGCCAACGTTAGCTGGAACGTCCCGACTGCCACCGACAACTCTAAAGACGAGGTTGGATACTTTACAAAGCAAAGTGTACTGTAGTAGGGATGCAACTATAGATTATTAGCATTAAAAGTTTTCATGTTGGAAAAAAAGTTGAAAATCAGCAAATTCAGAAGCTGAAACTTCTCAAAATTACTTTAACGATTATCAACAGAATTCAATTTCTTTTGACTAATTGATCAATTGACTAATCACTTGATTTCATTTTAGCCAGTTAACACTTCTCGGTCGAGGGATCATAAACACATACTACTTCATTTTAATAGATCACAAGCCGAGTTAATCTATCTAACATACATGCCATGTGACCGTCTCTCCCTCTTCCAGGTGGTGGTGCAGGTGAAGCCAGTGTACACTCCACCCCAGCTGTTGCCCATTGGAAAGGAAACCATCACCTACATTGGGACCGACCGCTCGGGGAACCAGGCCAACTGCTCTTTCACAGTCACTGTCATCGGTGAGTTCATCCCTCCGGAGACTGCATCAGCGCAGACAATGTATGCTGCATGTGGCCTATGGCAACAATTTATACCATCAGAATAACTTGAAAGGCGCTAAACTCACAAAAAAAGACGTCAAGACATCTCATCTGACTGAGGCGAGGCGTCTCCCTAACAGTGACGTCTGCTCTCTGGCTTTCTATCTATTGTTTTGTCTTCTGCTGGCTCAAGTACACACAGCTGAGCTGCTTTGTATACAATGTTTCAGATGACTGATGTAACATTTATTTGTCCATGGCAGTGCTGACAAATTCTACATTAAGCGTCTAAATACAAGCCGCATGTAGATTGTTGATCTTGTACTACTCCGAAGGCCTTTACACCCTGGGGTGTTTTTCTTTTTGTATGATTAATTCACACCTCAATATATTTTTTCAAACTGCTGTTTTTGTCATTAACACTTTCACACAGAACATGAATAATACGTGGCAAAAAGGTGACATACTTGTTTTTTAGAACAAGGTTGATTTTCTGAGCTTTCGCACTGCGACTAAAGGCATCAACCAATCACGTTGTGCAGAACGGGTTGAGTTGCGCCTATATTTATGAAACAACAACATGGAGGCTCTGTAGTCAAAACCAAGACGGCAAACTTTATAACGTTTCCACACAGTTTTGTGTCTGTAAATCCGTATAGTATACAGATTACGACCCCTAGTGTTCAACACAAGGAAATGCATCTCTTACGGATGGAAATACCATCGCATGCTAACTTCCTGTGGAACACAGTAATCTGCCCCAAAAGTTCAATTTCTTCAAAGTACTCGAGGCAAATTACGGACCGGAAAAAAAACAGAAGGAGGAGTTTTGCAAACACATCGGAGATTACAGAGGTTCCCCTAGGAATGAATGAACTTCCGGTTGATTTGCATACGTACACAGAGCTATGTGGAAATGAGGCGTTACAATTTTCAACCTTGACAAAGGCAGCACAGACCAGATCCACTCCTTCTGTTCTTACCTTTCACAATAAAAGCCCTAGACATATAATATTCCCTGCCGTGTATTTCCCATTTTCGTGACGTTTGTTCATCACGCCCCCGGTGTGTAAATTCCATTAACAACAATATCTACCTTGTGATCCACATCAAAACAGGTTAAAAAAGACACAATTCCACAGGCATCGCAGTTTTTACATATCACAAATCGATGACAATAGGCAACAAGTGTTCAGTCTTTAAAAGTCATTGGCTTCATGCATGCATTTCAGAGGATCAGAGTAATCATCAGCCGAAAGTGACGGCGATGTGAAATACTGAGTAGAATACCTTTGTGAGGCTCAAACCAGTGGCTTCTCCACCCGCCTGCCTCTGTGCTGCAGCTCATTTCTGTTGTTCCGTGTAAAACTGTGATTTTAATTGACATGCTCACCAGTGAGAGAGTCCTTCCGCTCCCAGCAGGTGCCAAAAAAAAAAACAGGGGTGTCCCGTGTCAACCGCTCGATAATCACAGCAGTCAGAGGGAAAAACCTCAAGCATGGTAGCCGTGAACATTTCCATATGTTAGTATGGTGGTGGAACGTTGTGGTTTTTTATTAGAGACATGTGTTTAACGAGTGCCCTCTGACACTCTGCACTGCTGCATCGAAAATGTGTGTTTGTGAATTGTTAAATGACTGATATCGATACGTTTTATGTTCACAAATGTACTGTTTTTATTGTGTGTTCTCCATCTGGTCATCACACAACCTTATATCCCCCTCTAGATATGGAGCCCCCAGTGATTGACAGGTGCAGGTCGCCGCCCACGGTCCAGGCCACAGACACGGAGACGGCGGCCGTTTGGGAGGTGCCGCAGTTTTCCGACAACTCAGGTATGTCTGGTTCTCAGACGGCAGCTCCGGAGATGGTTTATTCTTTTGCTCCTCTGTTCCACTCGGCTCCACCCTCTTCCTCCACTGATGATGGTTAAACAGGATCTTTTCCGTTGGGTTACTGGAAAAAGGGGATCAGGAGTGGGCTTCATACGTGTGTGTGTGATTAATGTTGAGAGACACTGGACATATGTGCCAATGGTGAGAGAATGGATTGTAATTGTGTGCATGAATGCCTCATTTGTGTGTCTGTGTTTAAAAGTGAGATAGAGAGAGAATAGGACTTGTGGACAGATGAAGTTGTTACAGCATCTGTTAACGTCATTAATGTTAAAAACAGATGGAGGCAGCAGAATGAAGCAGGTGTTTTTCCTCTTTTGTGAGAGTTTGCACTCTTTCCATCCGTTTTTCACACAGTGATTTGTATAATTAAGTGAGCACATACAGTACTTGACTCACACGGGAGTTCAACTTTTTTTAATTACTTGTCAAATTTATTTTCTCTTAATCAGTGTGACTGCAATACACAATAGATCTGGGTATTAATCATCTTCTTAACAAAGTTGACACTCCAGTATGACACCCACAGGCAAAATATTCATTTCGTTCCCCGTTAACAACCAGTGGAGGTTTTGGACAGAAGTATTCATATTCTACTATAGTAATTCTGCATTGTATTAAAACAAAAAGTCCTGCATTCAAAGTCACTTCTATGAAAATACAGAAGTTTTAACAGCAAATGTACTTATAAACTTATATGTTAATGTATATGTAAAATCATTATCTTTAAAGGCGCTCCATACAATATCCAGAGCATTAATACAGCAGCAAACAACTATTTGCTATGTAAAGATAGAGTAATGTCTACCTGAGCAGAGAATGAAGTCGCTCTGCCTCTGTGTGTGTTGTAATCCGAGCTTCTCCGTGCTTTGTTGACATCGCCGTTTTTAGTGCATGTTCGTGCATGTGAGCGTGCCACACTGGCTAGCTCACAGCCGCCGGCGGTTACAGCTGATAACGCCGTCTCAACCGACAACCGTTGCGGAAGCGTAGCACCCACCATCCTGTCCCCCCTTAGGTTAACACTGTTATCTCTGTCAGCACTATTGCTGTTGTTTTCATGTTTAGCGTTATTAGCACCGTTAGCTACGAGCCGTCTGCTCAGCCGGAGCCATGTTGAGAGCTGTGCGGAGTCAACAGAAATGCCCCCAATCTCGCATTTAGCACCTCTAAAGTAACTACAGCGGTCAGAGAAATGTAGTAGAGTAAAAGGTATACTATTTTTTTCTGAAAAATAGTGAAATAAGTACCTCAACACTTAATTAAAGTAATATATACTGTGTACGGTGGTTAGTTACTTTCCACTTCTGCACATTTCCCTGTAAATGTAGACCACTGATACCTGACTCAGATAGTACCAATTAGGGCTGCCCTAGTCAATTAGTCGACTAATCGGTCGTTTTCTTTAGTGGATTAGTCGTTTTTTTATGCTTTTTTTATGCTGAGTGACTTATTTCCAAGAAACTTATGAGCACATCTCTGGTAAAAACAAGATTTAAAGGGGTGCTTTTGTGTGATTCTTTGTGGAGAAACTCAATTTTACAGATCTATCCATTAAATCAACTAATCGACACAATTGTATGAGTGTCAGTCGACTTTCTTTGGTCAAGGAAGAATTTCTTTGCTTGAAATGACCTGGACAAAACCACCAAACTGCTACCTTTCACTATACATTTTTACAGTGGTATTGTTGGGCTACTTTCACATAACCGTATTTATACTAAATAATGAGGCAAATGCAAATCAAACATGTGCAGGGAGATCTTTATAGAATAGCAGTCATTCAAATTGTCATGGTTATCCAGTGTTTGACTGCTGACATATTTGCCAACTGAATCTATCTAAGGTTTGAACCAGTTCATGTGTTAATACATGAACATGATGTCCTCTTAATAATTCTTTTATTGCAGCTCTATGTGAAAAAAAATAAAATAGATAGTTACTACCACATAGCTATCACTTTTATCTAGTTTTCTTGTTCAAGGGCAGTTCAAGAGGTCATAAGAAGGTCCATACTGGCTGTTGTGACCCGTTAGTCTCTGTTTTCAGCCCAGGTCACCCTGCTGCACTCACTGCCTCAGCAGTTCAGACCAACCCGCTATAAAGAAGTGAATCAAGGCAACTCTGCCAAATAGACTATATGTCGTAGCTCTGGCTGACTTCTCCTGGCGCTCTAGCTGTACCCAAACAGTCGTGGTGGTGACAGACAGCAAACCAGACTCCTCCAGGGATCGAGCCCACAGCCAGGCCCATATAACTCACTGGCTCTGGCTCCATACACACACACACACACATGAATAACACTAACATATGTGTTTGTGTGTGTACAGAAGCACAGATGCAGACACAAACACAGGCCTCAAACTTCACTCCCTACCTGTCTGCAGAGGTGCACCCCCATCAAACACACACTTGTCTCACACTCACACGCACACACACACACACACACACACACACACACACACACACACACACTGTAATAACAGGCTGCTGCGGCTGCTTCGGGCCGCACGACGTCAGCCCAGCGCTGCTTCGACGTCAGTGTTTTGTTTTTCCAGGCCCACACCCTGATGCCAGCGCTATATATAGTAGTGACTCGGTAGACACACACATAAACACACGTATAACACACATACAGACTATATATAAGGGGAGACACCAGACTCCAGCAGGCCAGACGTGTGTCAGCCCTGTTCGAACTATTGCACTACCCTTAATGATGTTGGAGTGAAACAAAAGGTCAATCGCACGTTTTCCTACCTTCTCTTTTTCTTTCCACTTTGTTTTTTTTTTGTTCACAGCCTGTGTGTCGACCCACAGCGTTTCACACATGCAAACACCCACACACTCATACACTCCTCTCATGCATCACTCTCCTCACATTGAGTTTTTCTTTTTTTTTAAACCAACCAGACTATAGCAATGTTCCATCTCCAATCCCAAGAGCTGGGTTTTTCTGCTGCCGCGTGATGCCCAGACACACCATTCCCACGTCAACATATCATTGTTTAACATAACTTTTCACTTAGAGTGACTCATTTAGTCCTGGAAAATGAAGTGAGGTCAAGACTGCCCTCTGCAGGATGACTGAAGTTTTGACTCAAAAAAATGTTTTTTTAAAAGCTGTGCACTCTTCAAGGTCATTCATATTTCATCCTGGAAATGATTTGACTGTTTCTGATTACTTTAGGGCTATCCTTCAACTGTTTTACTTTGGATATTTGCCCGCCTATGCTTTTTGCTGGATGTATAACTGAACAACATCAATTTCTAGTAACACAAGTGTCATACTGTTGTACTGTATATGATCTGCACAGGTTAAATAATATTATATGAGCTAGTTTGTCTCAGTTGACCCTGATGATTCATGGCCCTGATGAATGTCACGAGCCGAAACACAATATATTCTTCATGCATCACCATTATCATCATGATGGACATAACAGGTCAAATAGGTTTGACCACTGTAATTCAATTGGATAGTAACACTTCAAGGGTAATGCTAATGTGTCACTAGCCAATAAAGATCAATTATAAATGATATAATATTTTGTATAAAACAAAATAACCAAAATTAATTTTCATCATATACTGTAAGTTTTAAAGTATGTTTGTGTAATATTACTATGATGATGTTGTTTTACAGTCATAAGACATATTTGTTAAAGGTATGGTTGGTGTTAGTGTTGTTCAAATACATTTGTTGTTATATTTGTTGAAATTCTCCTAACACCCCGACAGCAAATGCTCTGACAAAAAAAAAAAATCTGGTATCTGTGGCCGTTGCAGGACTGTAATAAACTGGTTGTTGACATTCATTATGAAATGTTTATGTTCGTAATGATGATTTTTGAGGAATGGCATTGGAGCGAGGCCTGAAGCGACAGACTGTTGGCGACTTTCCTGCTAGATTTAGGGACTTTTGTAGCTAGTGCTGCTAGCTACTTTCATTGGAAAAGAGTTGGGAACACTGGGCTGGTTTTTCGGTTGAATCACTTTTAAAATCTAGTGTACTCTTGCTAGTTTCTCCGCATTACCGACCCAACCTTTAAATCCACTGTATGTCTATAACCAACACTTTTCTGTCTCCCTCAGGTGGTCGCCTCACAGTGACCAGTAGCCATACTCCAGGCTCTGTGTTCCCAGTAGGAGAGACTCTGGTCCAGTACACAGCTACGGATGCGGCAGGAAACAGCCGCACCTGCAACCTCACCATCACTGTGCAAGGTACAAAACTGACACGCTACATCATGGCTTTTTAAACAGCTTTTATTGTTGTACAAATGCACTGTTTTTGTGTAATTTGTGTAGATATTTTCCTTCTTTGACCTTATTCATATGTTTATTCTGTATATGTTTAAACTGTATATGTTCCACTGCAGTGTATCGTTTTTTTGCTTTTAGTTTTGTTTCATTGGTCAGGATCTATTTCAAGCATCTCCGTAAACAATAGTTCCAATAAAACTATTGTAAACAAATATATTAGAAGACAAATTACATAATTAAAACCTAAGACTAGAAGGTAGCATGTAATATAATTATACTTATACTATTTTTTTAAAGGCATTTAACAATTATGCATCTCTAAAAATGTATTTAAAGGGCCAGTGTGGAATCGACTTATGGTGTTTATGGTGGTGTTATCAAATATTGTGCTCCAACCATGACGTATTATGTACTATCTGTGTGCCCAGGTACGTCCTGTGACCAGCCGTACGTCCCAGTGAACGGAGAGTTCTTCTGCTCTGAAGAAGAGGAGGGCGTTAACTGTACCCTTCATTGCAAGGACGGCTACAGCTTCACTCAGGATGCAGTGCACAGCTACTTCTGCGCCTACAACGGCGTGTGGGAGCCGCCCTACTCTCCAGACAGACCTGACTGCTCAGGTAAGCACAGCACACGTATACCGTTACTTATCTTTTAAGTATTCACTCATCTACTGTCACTGATTCCCAACCTATGGGTCCCGACCCCCACTAGAGGTCACTAAAGCTTCACAGCGGGTCGCCAGGCCTTCTTGATTTTAATGGGTGTAAGAAAAAATTAAAATACACAGTTTGCCTTCATCTCAGCATTTCATTCATGTCTGTGAAGGAAGCTAAATTGTTATTTTTAAAGTTTGGGTTATTACTAAAGATGTAAACAGGATAAGGGCACAGTGACACAAGCCTTTCCTCTCTGCTAAGCAGCCTCTTCCTGCATCAGAAAAGTACACAGTTAATACAACCAAAGAGCTAACAGAACAATGGTCAAGCGTCAGGGAGAAGAAAACACTGAATTTGTCAAAAAAGAAGCTAATTAAGTAGGTATGATTGTTAAAAATAAAAAAAATATACATAATACAGACAGATAATTGTATTAAAAGTTCCTAAAAATAACAGGAAAACTCATCTGTGCAATATTCACAAGAAATAATCTACTCAAAATGTATCCAAATTGCTTGTTTTACACAAACTTCCTGCAGTTATTGCATTCACTATTTGAATATATATGAATATGATATGAAAAATATCCATAAAATGTGCCACTTAGTGGGGATTCGTCAGGTTATTCAATGATAGAAAAGGGGTCGCTTAAGGAAAAAGGTTGGGAACCACTGCACCACGGCTTACTGTGTGCACCTAGGTATGTCTCATTACTGCAGTGTAAATGAATACCTGTATGTGCACATAATTCTTGGATGCATACATATTTTTAAGACTGTTATTGCATTGGTTTTGGCTAGTTAAACGTTAAAACATACATGTGTAAAAACCCCTTTTTGTCTTTCCCAGTGAACCGAATAGCAAACAACGGGCTCAAACCCTTTGAGATGCTGTTTAAAGTATCTCGCTGTGACGATGTGGACCTGATGAAGTCATTTACCGGGGAGTTCAACACCAAACTGGGAGGCGTGGTGAGGATATATACAGTACACACACATACACACTGATCCGCTGTAAATCAACTCCAAAATACATGTTGCTTCTTCTTCTCCACAGCTCCCCAACATTTGTAGCAGCGGTGATGTCACCTGCAAGCTGGAGATGATGTCACAGGGTCACTGTCTAGAGTACAACTACGACTACGAGAATGGATTTTCTATTGGTAGGATGCACAAAATACACCCTCACTAAACATCCCACCTATATTTTAATGGAAGCATCTCATCATTCTTCCCTCTCCCTGACTAATATCTATCAGCACCAGGGGGTTGGAGCAACAGCTGGGGTCCTCAGGGCGCCCAGGACTACGCCTACTTTGAGTCAGGCTTCGCCACAGGCAGCCGGCAGCTCGCCAGGCCGCAGCAAGACAGCAGCATGCAACCCCATCCCCAACAGCGCACCAAGAGGCACCGGAAAATCACTGGACCCACCAGAGACCAAAAGATCCAGATCTTTTTCAACATCACAGGTATATTAGACGTAATTATATGTGTTTATTGACCTTTGCAGTGTTGGGAATATATCTATACGTTATGATCTGTGTTTTATATCTGTATTTTTTATATTTAATACCATCAATTGTTAGTTATCAGTCCTTTTAAACTTTGTCCATTCTCCCAGCAAGCATCCCTCTGCCCCTGTCGAGGAACGACTCAATTGAGGTGGCCAATCAGAAGAGACTCCTGCGGACCCTGGAGCAACTGACCAATCGGCTGAAGCGAACGCTGGCCAAGCAGCCGCTGTCCAGTTTCCACGTGTCCTCGGAGATGATCGTAGCCGATCCCAAATCTCTGGAGAGCAGGAAGCCCTCTCTGTTCTGTAGGCCGGGCTCGGTGCTCAAAGGCAGGATGTGCGGTGAGTAGGAGGGTACACCCACCTGAGGTCATCTAACCACCAAAACTCTAATACTGCTACAAATGTTTTATGTTTACCAGTAAATCACATATCACAAATTGCTTGTTCTGTTGCAGTCCAATGTCCGGTGGGAACATACTTCTCTCTGGAGTATAACGAGTGTGAGAGCTGCTGGCTGGGCTCCTACCAGGACCAGGAGGGTCAGCTGGAGTGTAAGTCCTGCCCTGAAGAAACCTCTACAGCATACCTGCACTCCCGCAGCGTCGCTGAGTGCAAAGGTAAGATGTGTTCACACAGTCAGACCTCAGCCTTACTGAAGGACAAACTGCATTTGCAAAAGAAATGCCTCTTACTGATCTAATCTCACTGTGTTGGGTGACTATCCTGCTCATTTGGCACCACAGGAGCAGGATAAAATAATTACAAATGAGTCACAAATAGTGCTTGATTTTCATACATGTCCTGATGTAGTTTTGATGTACCTTCTGTGTCTGAATATTGCTCATGATGTGGTGGTTTGCATGTGTTTGCAGGGCAGTGTAAGCCCGGTAGTAACTCTCTGAATGGGCTGGAGATCTGCGAGTCATGCCCGCTGGGTCACTTCCAGCCCGGTTTTGGCGCCAGGGAGTGTCTCGTCTGTCCCGACGAGACCTCGACTGTCACCAGAGGAGCGGTGGACCAGATGGAGTGTGGAGGTGATACAGTCTGACAGTGTGGAGTGCACTCCCTTCATGTCCTATCAACAGGCCTGTTTTAACTTTGAAAAGCCTTTTTAAAATTACTCAAAACGCTGCTAGGTAACAAAAACAACAGCTGTAAGCAAAAATGTGTCTGTTAGTATTTGCCAATCATGTGCAATTATATCAGAATTCAAATTCTGACATGGAAATTAAATATGATTGCCCCTTAAAGTTGGATGATAGATCTGGAAACTGCGAAAATGTTTACTACCTGAGTTTAGACTTGGAGCTCCCAGACGTTGGACTTTTCAACCAGCGAATGCCACTTTTTATGACTGTTTTGGGTGATTCTGCTTCATTATATTCCACCATTTCTTTCTTTCTGTTCCCGGTGCTGCTCTCCTCCGATCTTCTCTGGTCTCCACTCCTGCAGTCCCCTGTTCGGCAGGCCATTTCTCCCGTACGGGCCTGGTTCCCTGTTACCCTTGTCCCAGAGATTACTACCAGCCTGAACATGGCCGCTCCTACTGCCTCTCCTGTCCCTTCTATGGAACCACCACCATCACCGGGGCAAACACCATACAGCACTGCTCCAGTAAGTAACCAGGAAAAATCCTTTTCAAGTCACACAAATACACACACTAATCCTCCATTTTTGTTTTGGGGAATTTAGAAGATCTTTATTTTAATATTCAACAATGAAATGCAGATGAGGTCTTAGACCACCATTAATGTCACACTGATGGTTGCCGTTGTCTAGTGCAATCAGGAGAGACAAGTGAATGAAGAAAAGATAGTTCATTATAACAGATGATGTGTGATAATAAAGTCTTGACAGACAGTCTTTGGCGCTTAGACTCTACAGGAAGATTTGTAATCGAGGGGCGTCTGTGGAGTCCAGACACTGATGGTGATGGTGGTGATGAATCTGCTGAGACTGGTCGGCTTGGGAGGCTGATGAATCTGCAAAGACTGGGCGGTGATGGGGAGGTGGAGGGACGTGTGTAGCATCAACATGAATGTACTAAAGGCAGAGAAAGAATCTTATTTAAAAGGAGACAACAGCAAGATGATAGGCTAACAATGTAGGTGTATCACTGTGCTATTGGATGGATGTGACCAGCTGATAAGAACAGCTGACAGCGCAATTGACAGCCCCAAACAATGACAGCAAGTAAATTACGAGCGAGCATCCGTGAGAGGAGTGAATGGTAGGATGTATGAGAAATAAACTACAGGCCTAAGCATGTAAAAGTATAGTCTTCCTGACTGAAAAGTTATTTTTGTAATCCTGACCGTAGTGCATAAGACAGATGAAGTAAAAAAAGATCATATCAGGATATAATGACTGCAGCTTTAGTGCCTAAAAAGCTTCAGTGGAAAGTTTTTAACTCATTGAAATGAAAGCTATGAAAAATGTCTACCTTGTTCAGAATGATTAATGTGCAGCTTTATTGGAACAAAAAAAAACTATTCAGAAGTATAAAAACAGAAACGTAATAACTCTGACTAAAGTGTCAAAATAAAGTTGCAGATCACCAGTTCTACTGGCTTTCTCCTAATTTTTCCGTGATGAATACATACCTTTTAAAAAGTATTCACCTCCTTGGGAATTTACATGTTTTTGTTGTTTTACAAAATTGGAACAAAGTAGATTTAATGTGATGTAGTTTCAAATACACAATGTGAAATACTTGTTAGCATAAGTAAATTCAGCCTTTTTCAAGTCCAGACACAAATTCTGGATTGGATTGACATCCGGACAGATAATAGGCACGAAACTAAACTAAAGTAATTAACACTAAAACTACACAATAATCGTTTCACTCCATCTCCAGTTTAAATAAAGCAGATGTACTGTATGCAGATTTTCCCACAGCAGACTTCTATTTTAACGCCATGTAAAATGACTTATGTTAAATTTATACATGACGTGCCAAGTGAAGTCAGCAAAATATATAGACCTGTTCAGTGTCGGCCGCTCTGTGTGACAGCTTTTCTACAGCTTCAAAACTCGCTGCCATCGCTCCAGTCGTGTGGTGTCTGATCTGTGTTGTGACAGCTCAATCCAATTGGAAAAGGAATTACTGCACGGGATCAGCAGGGAAATGGAAATAATATGACTTTTATTGCTCCGCTGCAGAATGGAAATGAATAACACTGCATGCCTGAAGTGTGGGAATGAACAGTGGTTAGGACGTGCTGCCAGTTTTCAATAAGAATGCAGGCTTTTGTTCAGACAGATCACAACCGTCTGCGAGTCTGGTAGCGAGGGGAAAGATCCTCGCTGTGTTTTTCCGACTCGTCTGTGCTTACATTGCCTGGATTTTCTCTGGGTGGCATTGTCAGGTTTCGGCTCCAGTTTTCTTCCTAAAGAGGAGAGTGTAACGGCGGCTCCAGAGGTGGAGGTCAGTGAGGACTACCAAGCAAGCAGTCAGGTTAGTCTTTATCATGTCTAAACTCACATTATGTCTAGAAATGATCATTTTACCCTCATTATACGTCCTCAAATGTCCAAGATCCAACAAAGGGCACCTCTATTACACGTGTTATAGATTAGAACTGCAACGATTAATCGATTAGTTGTCTACTATTAAATTAACCGCTAACTATTTTGATAATTGATTAATCGGTTTGAGTAATTTTTTAAGAAAATAAAGTAAAAATTCTCTGATTCCAGCTTCTTAAATGTGAATATTTTCTGGTTTCTTTACTCCTCTATGACAGTAAACTGAATATCTTTGAGTTGTGGACAAAACAAGACATTTGAGGACATCATCTTGGACTTTGGGAAACACTGATCATCATTTTTCACCATTTTCTGACATTTTATAGACCAAACAAGTAATCATTTAATCAAGAAAATAATCAAGATAAAAATATTGGTCGGATATGTGACTAAAAACTGTAACTGAATATTTAAATTGAAATCTATGAGCAGAACATCAACTGAACTGAACAGAGTTTAAAGCCATGTTTTCATTGAGGGTTTTACAGTCTGTGTGATGGATTGATCTGATTGGTTGTTCCTGCAGGTTTTCCACGAGTGCTTCCTGAATCCCTGTCAGAATAAGGGGACCTGCGAGGAGGTCGGGGCGGGATACGTCTGCACCTGCATGCCCGGGTTCACAGGTAAACCACCACTGAGATTCACCTGGTGTGGTGTTTATGTATCAACAACTTTCACGAGATGCTCATTAATGTTTTTTATGTTGTATTTCCTGTCATTGCTCTTTGGGCAACACCCAGATGTAACTCTCGCTCAAGAGTTGACATTCATCTCAACCACGGTTGTGTTGTGATTTTGTTGTGGCGAGTGTTTGATACAGCGTTCTCTCTCAGGTGCCAAGTGTGAGATTGACATCGATGAGTGTGACTCTACTCCGTGCCAGAATGGAGGCCTATGTAAGGACGGTATGGGAGACTACGAGTGTCAGTGCAAGCCTGGCTTTTTAGGTAAGGAACCATTCATAACAATTGTGCAAATCAGTTTTGTGCAACACTTTGGAATATAAAGCACCTATTCACCATGTCAATGTATCTCACCTTCTCTGCTAATCCTCTATCTCTGCTTCGTGACTTAACTTTTGCCCCTGTTTGTCTCAGGCTCTCTGTGTGAGGCGGAGGTGAACGAGTGCATCTCCTCTCCCTGTCTGAATGAAGGTGTTTGCGTGGACGAGGTCAACAAGTTCACCTGCAGTTGTGCCGGCGGCTTCACAGGTAAGATAAAAGGACTGGGTGCATATTAAAAAAGGTCTGACCATGGTGTAGAAAAGACTAAATGTTTAAGTTGGTGCTTCGAAGATGCAGCTGTTTTCCTTCTTGTCTTTTCATATTTCTGCAGGATCTCGTTGTGAGCTGGAAATAAACGAGTGCCTCTCCAACCCCTGTCTGAACGGAGGTGTGTGTGTTGACCTGACGGGTGGCTACACTTGTAATTGCCCCGTTGGCTTCTCAGGGGATCGCTGTGAGGTCGACGTAGATGAATGTTACAGCACCCCCTGTCTGAACGGAGGCTTGTGTCTGGATGCTGTGAATAATTTCAGGTAATAAAGATACTCTTTGCATTTGTAACATTATATAAGTCTTTACGTTATCGACTTATTGTACAATATATGGACATGGCCTCCATCATTTTGGTTTGGTTTACATGAGTGTTTGTTTACATAAGAATGTCACACAATTGGGCATTGCGCAGACATTGCACATTAATGTTAACGGAGCCCGAGAGTCCATTTTATTTATTGTTTTGGTTGTGTGGTTTTATGTTTATGCTCTTTATTTAGAATTTTAATTTATTTTAATTAATTAATTTAATTTAATTTATGTTTTATTTATTTAGAATATTTATATGTTTTTATCATTCCCATTCAAATGTCTGAATATTCTTAACATATACATGTTTTTGAAAGGGTATACTTGTATAATACTGCTTTAAATAGCAACACAGAGCATCCCACTTACATGCATTTCAGCAAAATAAGTCTTTACATATCTGTCATCTCTTCAAAAAAGAGTTTATTTCCACAATAGTTGGAACACTATCTACAGATTAAAATCCCAATACATTTAGTATGGTATATTAACCATGACCGTTTCAAAGGAAAGCTGCATTGAAAACATTGTATGTCGATGCGCGTCATGATGTGTGCCTGTAAGTGGTATTGTACCGCGTCTTCTTTCTCTCTCTCAGGTGTCAGTGTGTGGAGGGCTACCGTGGTCGCCTGTGTGAGGTGGACGTGGACGAGTGTGATCCTAACCCCTGTGTGAACGGGGCTAGCTGCCTGGATGGCCTCGGGTCCTACTCCTGCCGCTGCCTCCCTGGGTTCAACGGAACCAGGTGTGAGACAGGTACTATAGGACAGATGACACATCACCATGGCAACTCTAGAAGAGTAAAATAGAGATTTTATATTTCTATACAGTGAAATATTTTTGTATTTATTTTTTATTTTATGTCCTTTCAGAGATGTCCCCTGCGTTCAACCTGGACTTTGAGGTGTCTGGTATCCATGGTTACGTAATGATGGATGGAGTGATGCCGGCGCTGACAGAGATCACCTGCACCTTCTGGATGAGGTCATCGGACACCACCAATTATGGCACACCTGTGTCCTACGCTGTGGAGGGCAGTGACAACGCTTTCCTTCTCATCGACTACAACGGGTCAGTGATGTTTTAAGAGAATTATAAATGCACATAAATCCTGCTTCCCTCTTTCTGCTTGATTATTCTCCTCTCCTAATGCTCTCTTTCTTTTGTATTAAATCCTCTCTGACCTCTGTTCTCCCTCCCTACAGGTGGGTGCTGTATGTGAATGGTAAGGAGCGGATCACTGACTGTCCTGCGGTGAACACGGGTCAATGGTACCACATCGGGGTGTCCTGGAGGAGCTGGGATGGTGACTGGAGAATCTACATCAATGGGAAGCCCTCAGACGGAGGCAAAGGCCTGTCAGTCGGCACCACTATCCCAGGTGTAGTGCTATCCTCGACCTCGTCACCTGTCTTTGTTTCTGAACAAATCTACAGTCTCATATTATTTTATATAAACGCCAAGTAGAGGAAAGGAATAATTTCTCAGTGAGTTGTGGTTAACCTCTGACCTTTACCATGTGTCCTGTAGGTGGCGGGGCACTGGTATTAGGTCAGGACCAGGATCAGAGGGGCGAAGGCTTCAACCCTGTCGAATCCTTTGTCGGCTCCATGAGCCAACTCAACATCTGGGACCGTGTTCTCACACCTCAACAGGTAAATGTAGTTTGTTGTTTCTGTTAAAAAATACTCTTTAGGCAAATTTGAATCTATGAAACCGGGTAATTTAACATGCAACACAGTCATAAACTGGTTTTCCACTCCTCTATACTGTAGATCAAGGTCCTGGCCAGCAGCTGTCCAGCCTCCCATGTGACCCACAGAGGGAACGTCCTCGCCTGGCCAGACTTCCTCAGTGGGGTGGTGGGCCGAGTCAAAGTAAACCTCAGCAGCGTTTTCTGTGCTGGTAAGAGACGCTTCACAAAACCATATATTACCTTGAATGATGAACTACAAACACATTTTTTAAATGGATGTTTTGAATTAAGATTTTTCAGTCTCACAGAGGCTCTGCCTCCAACACTGAAAATCATTCCTGGTCTCTCCAGATTGCCCCCAGCTGGAGAACGCAGTGCCTCACCTGCACGCCTCCACAGTGGAGGTGAGCCCCGGGGCCCAAGTCCAGCTGTCCTGCGATCCCGGCTTTTACCTGCTGGGGGAGCCGGTGCTACAGTGCCAAAATAAAGGAGAGTGGAGCCAACCTCTGCCCAGCTGTGAACGTAAGGCAGAGACACAGGCCCTGTTCAGACCTGGCATTAGAATGCGTCTCCAGTGACCACATGTGTTCCGATCTTACTTCCCCGCAGTATATGCAAATAAACACGCAGTAAACACATGACTAATACAGCAGACGTTTTGACGTAATATTACTTGAATGTCAGTGGTAATATCCTACATATTAGTGAATATTTGTGCAGGACGCATGTTAATACCAGGTCTGAACAGGGACACAAACTGCTCTCTGATTTGAATTGTAAATGAGTCATATCCTACCATGTGTTTTTACACCTCGTCTTGACTGGTTGGATATGTGTGTCAGTACTCTGAGTAAATTTCTGTGGAGATGAAAAAAATCACCCAAATTACGAAATTTTAAAAATCCTAAGCATGGAAATCTCTGAAAAATATATTTTTTTTAATACAGCTATAGTTAGAGAGCCTGTAAGAGTGAGATCCTGGATAATATTCCTTTGTCTTCTGTGTGTGTGTGTTGCAGGAGTGTCCTGTGGGCCTCCTCGTCCTCTGGAGAATGGCTTCTTTCAGGGGACGGACTTCCAGGCCAGCAGCTCTGTGGTGTATCAGTGTAACGCTGGCTTTTACCTGCTCGGAGACACTAAGTTGCATTGCACCAATAGTGGCAAGTGGGGAGGAAATCCACCAGCCTGTCTCGGTACTTCATCAGATAACATTGCTTTTTTAAATCAGTGATATATAGGAAAGAAAAATCCTGTTTGGGAGATTGACAGATTGTGTGCGTTTTTCTGTGTGTGTGTTCAGACGTGGATGAGTGTGCTCTGGGATCCGACTGTGATGAACACGCTAGTTGTCAGAACACGGACGGCTCCCACACCTGCACCTGTATCCACCCGTACAGTGGAGACGGCAAAAACTGCACAGGTAATAAGATGCAGGAAAGTGCTACTAAAGACACTAAAGAACCATAAGTCCATATATAAATGTGTTATGTGTGTGTGATTGTCTTCCCACCAGAGCCAGTGAAGTGTGAGAACCCCGGGTCTCCAGAATTCGGTCACAGAGAAGGCAGCAACTTCCTGATGGGCGGCGAGGTCGTTTTTGGCTGCGAGAACGGCTACGAGCTGATTGGCTCGCCTCGCCTCAACTGCCTGGAGACAGGAAGCTGGGACAACCCGGTCCCATACTGCAGAGGTGAGAGGGCTGAGTAGTCATGTCATGTCAACACTGTGCAGCAGCTGTACTATACAGTATATTAAGTCCTTCAGGCATTTCAAGTGATTCATATTCTGTTTTTTTCCAGTTTCAGTTAAAAATGTCTCTTCACTATATGTAAATACTCACAGGCATATGAATCTACGGCTGAAAATTGTCCCCACCAAATACACTATGTACTCTGTTTGAGTAACGTTTGTTAAAAGACGACAGTGCCCAGCTGTTTTGGGAAAATACTGAGCCTTTTTTAAAAATATAGATACATATATTTGTGACCTGATTTAAAGATTTATTTCTAAATTTGTCTTATAGTAGGTACATTGGGCTTGGGGCTGAGTGCCACAGACAGGGGCAGGGATGTCAGTCATATTCATGAGATTTGATGACAATAAGAAACTATAGAATATTGCCTTATCCTTTAACATGTACTGGAGTGAGATACTGTCAAATAAGTTTCATAAACGGGCACCCCGGTAGCTGCATGTAGCTGCATCAGCAGCTCAATTTAAACTGCTCTTTATTCTATATGATAAAGGAGGTTCATAATCAAAGCATCCAGCTATTAGCGCCAATAGGATCTGAGTAACACACAGATGAAACTACACAGATGTAATCACAGCCTTTCATTATTATGCAGATAGCAGAAGTACGCTTACACTTTTCACAAACACACTGCAAACACACATTATGCAGTGTGCTGTGAAGGGGTGATTATATATGCAGCTGTCTTTTTGTCTTCCACTGTGCAGCGGGCTGAAAGGCCTGACTGCCGCAGCACCTCCATCTTGGCTCTATGCCACATTCTTCCTCATAGAGAAAGGGGAACTGACCTACTCAGCCCATATTGGCTGTTGATCGTCATACTGAAAGTGAATCCCTTCACAGGATGTCATCTGAAATATATAAAGCAGCTGCGTGATGTTGTCTGCCAAAATCAAAACAGTTGAATTGTTTTCCTTTGTGTTGCAGGCCGTAGGTTAAATTATTGATGTTGTTGCATTAGAGGGCACACTAATGGTTCAACATTTCTGCAAACTTTTCTGCAAGTACACACAAATTCAGTTGCATAATCGTGAGTTTGAAAGTTTCCATCTTCTGTTGTTGTTATTAAGGAGTGCAAGTGAACGGAGGATGGAACCTGCCAAAAAGTCATAAATAAATAAATGAATATATGACTCGATAAATAAAGAAATATGCCACTAAATGTACCAAAAATAATATTAAAAATAAACGAAGGGTCAATTAATTGATAAAATGTGACATATATTGATATTTCTTTTTAATTTGCTTCTTCATTTATTTACCATTGTATTAATTCCCCTATCTACTCTTCTATTTAATTTTCCCTTTTATTTATTTATTATTAACTTTTCCATTTTCATGTTGCAGTGATTTTTTATTTATTGTTAAATTTATTTATAAATTATTAAATTTATGTAATTGTTATGTATTTTTTTAAATGAATTTATTAATGCATGATTTTCCCTTTGCATCCCCCCTCTATTTATTTCCCCAAACTTATTTATTTATGTATTCTTTTCTTTATACATTTCTTTATGCATTTCTGCTTCATTATGTAACCCTGATGATGTCATCAAGGTTTTCTCAACTGGATTTGAGACCTAAAGCCAAGTCAACAGCGATCTATCAGCACGGCACAAGTCTGAATCGAATGTGGTCGGTCAGGTTTAACATGCAGAGAGAGTACAGCCTTTTCAATCTTCATATCTTAATAATAAAATCAGTTTAATAATATGTGAAAATTACAATTTTAAATTGTTGAGATGATTCTTCTCAGATCAGATCAGTCTATCAAAATTTATTATTACTTTTTGGAGCCTTTAAAAGTGTCTCGGCTTCTGCTGCTCTTTTTTAAAATCTGTTTCTTGTGAGTCTCCCAACTTTATGGAAGTGCAATATTGAATCACTAAAGTACCCCTTTAATTAGTTCTGCCCTTTATTCACTAATGCCTCTCAGTCACCTCTTTGGCTTCTATCCATTTATACACTTTACTGTGCATCAGTGCAAAATGTAATGTGGCATTAATCCTAGAGGAAGTCTTCTGTCGAATTCTAATACACACTACATTTTATCAGTAACACTGACAGGCGTCTGAAATCGTGTCTCTCCTCAGAAATGTGCATAGAGGTTGTTTACTCTTTCATCTCTTTATGTTTTCTAGTGGAATGCAAAAATGATAGAAAACAGCAGTTACTAATCGTCTCTGTAATGTTGCACCGTAGCCCTCTCCTGCTCGACGCCACCTGTGCCAGAGAACTCCATCATGAAGGGAAGCAACTTCACCTATGGAAGCAAGGTGACTTTCAGGTATCATTTGCATCCCCTACAACACCATGTTGTAATGACGACAGTAGGAAATGTTACAAAAGGTGTTACAGACGTGTCAAGGAAAAACAAACTTCTTTCTTGTTAACGTGTGTGTCTGTTTTCCTTCCTCAGCTGTATGACTGGCTTCCTGCCTCAGATCCCTTATGAGTTCCAGTGTCTCGTTAGTCAGAGGTGGAGCGGGACGCCACCTGCCTGTCACCCAGTGACCTGCGGGAGTCCTCCAACTGTCGGGAACGCCCACTACACCCTCAACACGAACACATACAAGTCCACTGTCACATATACCTGCGCTGAGGGTTTCAGGTATGGACATATTACTGTCATTTTTAAGTTAAAGCAAAAAACTTGTCTATCCTCTGATTCAGTTATGTCAGCACAATGCAGTGACAAGTGTGATCTCCAATGACATTATGAACTGTATGATGCCCTGTATGAATTTGTAACATGTCATCAGTTGTGATTTATTTCTTTCACAAGTCGACCTCTATAAATCTCTGTGACACTGTGATTGCAGTAGTGTTAGTGTGTAAACTATGTGGTGTGTTGCTGTGAAGACCACAGGGCTCCATGGAGGTGGTTTGTGAAGCGACAGGGGAGTGGAGCTGGCCTGTGCCCCGCTGTGTGAACGTCCTGTGCAGCGAGCCTCCGGCCCTGAGAGACGCCGTGACCGTAGGAGAGAACTTTGAACTGGGAAACATGGTGCACTATGTCTGCAAAGAAGGGTAAATATGGTTCTCTGTTATTATGCGTTTTTGGAAATTGAAACTGAAACATGTACAAACTAGGGCTGTCAAAGTTAACATGATAATAACTCGTTAATAATAATAATGCAAATTCATTTTAGCGCCACTAATTTCTTCAACGCATTAACGCAGCATGCAAATTTTCAGTTGTGAAGCTCGAGTGAAGATACTGGCATCATATGAAACTAGAAAACCTAAGGAATCCAATGGTACCAACCATGTCATACTTCGGGAAGGAGGTTAAATAACGCTGCAAACTTGCTCTAAATTTCGGCAAGGAAAAATTGGCATGGACATTTTCAAAGGGGTCCCTTGACCTCTGACCTCAAGATATGTGAATGTAAATGGGTTCCATGGGTACCCACGAGTCTCCCCTTTACAGACATGCCCACTTTATGATAATCACATGCAGTTTGGGGCAAGTCATAGTCAAGTCAGCACACTGACACACTGACAGCTGTTGTTGCCTGTTGGGCTGCAGTTTGCCATGTTATGATTTGAGCATATGTTTTATGCTAAATGCAGTACCTGTTAGGGTTTCTGGACAATATTTGACATTGTTTTGTGTTGTTAATTGATTTCCAATAATAAATATATACATACATTTGCATAAACCAGCATATTTCTCCACTCCCATGTTGATGAAAGTATAAAATACTTGACAAATCTCCCCTTAAGTTACATTTTGAACAGACAAAAAATGTTTGATTAATCGCGATTAACTATTTTAATCAATTGACAGCCCTACTAATTAACTAAACTAAAATGTTAACATTCGATATCAGGTCATGTTGAGCTGTAACTTCTTTTTCTCCTCCACAGCTACACTCTGATTGGCACAAAGACCAGAGAATGTCTGCCAAGCGGCCAATGGAGTGACAGCTCTGCCCAGTGCGTCCCCCGCTCCTGTGGCCCCCCGCCCGCCATCGACCACGCCGAGCCCTATGAGAGCCACCAGCTGTTTGGAGACACCGCTAACTACTACTGCACCGACGGATACACTGCTGGCAACAACTCTAAGATGGTGTGCAACGCTCAAGGTGTGTGGGCGCCCCCCGACGGCACGGAGGCCCCTCGCTGCATCGCAAACTTCTGCCTGCGTCCACCTGAACTACCCCACGCTATTTTAGATTCAGTCAACAAACCCAAATATGCCAGCAACACTGAGGTGAGCTATAAATGCGAGGAGGGCTTCATGCTCAACACCACAGCCACGCTGAGGTGTCTGATGGGAGGAGAGTGGGAGCCTTCGCCGTATGATATCGGCTGTGTGCCGGTGAGGTGCTCCAAGCCTGAGAGCATCGAGCGGGGCTACGTGAGCGGAACGAACTATAGTTTTGGAGCTGTGGTGGCGTACAGCTGTGATAAAGGCTTCCTGATCCGAGCGGAGAAGAGGAGGACCTGCAAGGCCAATGGAGAGTGGGGTGGAGCACTGCCTACCTGTGTACCTGTGTCCTGCTCCCCCCCTCCTTCACTCAGGAATGGAGTCATCCAGGTTAGCCACATACTGTTTTTAAACTCTCAGATCTTTGTCTATATTTTTCCTATAATTGTAACCAAATTACAATTTTGTTTCCAGGAAACTTTCTAGAAATAATTGGGAAGTTTCAGACCTGTAAAATAAAGTGTTTCCAATAAGTCTTCCTGTAAAAAACACACCTTTTTCAAATATGTTTAATAATATCTCCCTCTCTTTATTGCCCTATAGGGCAGAGGTCGATTCACCTTCAACAGCAAGGTGACATACGCCTGTAACGCAGGATACAGACTGGTTGGTCGTCCAGAGCGGGTTTGCCAAGCCAACCGCCAGTGGACCAACAACGACCCTCCCACCTGCGTCCTTTTGACCTGTGACCCCCCTCCCAGCATCGTCCATGGACACTTCAGGGGGTCTGATTTCCAGGTCGGCCGAAAAGTGCAGTACGTCTGTGATGAGGGTTACGAGCTGGCCGGGGAAGCCACCTGGACCTGTCTGAAGTACGGGAGGTGGGATCAATCGAGGCGCCCTCGCTGCTCACCGGTGCAGTGTCCAGAGCCGCCGCTGGAGGAGAACCACCTGGTGCTGAAGGGCCTCGACTCTGAGTCTGGAACGGTGGAATTATCCTGCGAGGATGGCTACGTCCTCGAGGGGGCCCGGATCCTCCGCTGCACCCCGTCCCAGGAGTGGAACGATACCTTTCCAGTGTGTAAGCAGGTGTTTTGCGGCCCGCTGCCTGAAGTGTCGTTCGGCGGCCCTTCCTCATCCTCTCCTCCGTTCCCTTTCGGCTCCCTGGTGAGCTACACCTGCATGGATGGCTTTACTTTAAGAAAAGAAAGCTCCGTGTCCTGTCTAGCCAGTGGGCAGTGGAGCAGTCCTTACCCAGAGTGTATCCCAGTTGAATGCCCTCAGCCTGTGGAGGTTTCTAATGGTATCGTTGACGTCCAGGGTCTGATGTACCTCAGCAAAGCGCTGTACAGCTGTAAGACTGGATATAATCTAGTGGGCAACTCCACCGTCCTCTGTGGAGAGAAGGGACTCTGGATTGGAGGGGTGCCTTCCTGCCGCCCAATTGAATGCTCAATCCCTAAACAGATAGCCAATGGTAAAGTAGTTTATACAAAACTCCAGTTCGGTCACAGTGCCACCTACTCCTGCCGCCGTGGTTATCGCCTTCAAGGCCCAGAGACTCTGAAGTGCCTGGCCAGTGGGGAGTGGGACATCGAGCCACCTGCTTGTGTGCAGATATCCTGCACCCCTCCCCAACCTATTGAAAACGGATTCGTAGAGGGCCAGGATCACAGTTTCGGTGTCACCATTTTCTACAGCTGCTTTCCCGGCTTCCAGCTAGTAGGCCACGACCATTTGACCTGCGAGGAGTTCGGCTGGTCTAGTTCTGTTCCCGTCTGCGTGCCCTCGGACTGCGGCTTGCCTCCTCACATTGACTTTGGGGAATATGTTAGAGTAGGAGGCTTTGATGCTGCTTCTAAAGACACTGGAACCTCACCTATGGACTTGAGCTTCCTTTACGGGACGTTTATCGAGTACCGTTGCCACAAAGGTTACGACATCACGAGCCCCACCAGGTTGGTGTGTCTGGAGGATGGAGGCTGGAATGGCACGGCCCCGTCCTGTGTCCCCGCAGAGTGTGAAACACCACCCAGTCCAGAGCACGGCTGGATGAATGTGACTGATACCTCCCTCGGTAGTATGGTCAAGTATACTTGTGAGGACGGGTATGACCTGGAGGGGGAGTCTGTGAGGCAGTGTGTATCAGGTCGACTGTGGACTAACGACGCCCCAGTTTGTCGGCCTGTCTCCTGTGGCGACCCAGGTGCTGTTGCTAATGGCACAACACACGGCGGTGCTTTTGTGTATCCTGAGGTGTTGCACTATGAGTGTAGTCCTGGGTTTGTCCTGAAGGGTAGCGACACTATCACCTGCCGGGCGGATGGGAAGTGGAATGGACAGAAGCCTTGGTGTGAGCCAGTATCTTGTGGTCCCCCTAAAGTCACTAGAGATATTACTTTTAAAGCACACGGGTACAGCTATAATAGTGAGATAGAACTGAGCTGTCAGCCCGGTTTCCTTTTACAAGGGAAATCTATCAGTGTTTGTCAGGCTGATGGCACCTGGAGCCACGAGTCTCCCACCTGTGTACCCGCCCGCTGTGGCAAACCCTCGCCAATACCCAACGGGCGTGTGTTCGGGTCAGAGTTTGGCCTCAACAGCAAGGTAAACTATGAATGTGATGAGGGGTACACACTTAACGGAGATCCAACACGTATTTGTCAGACAGATGGACTTTGGGACAAACCCGCACCTCGCTGTGACATCATAAGCTGTGATCCACCCGAGGACATCAGCCATGGCTTCCTGAACGGCTCCAGCTTCAACTATGACGACGTGGTGGAGTACGTCTGCTTCGACGGCTACGAGGTAGTCGGGGATCCCATCCTGCGCTGCTCCACTCAGGGCTTTTGGGTGGGAGCGGTGCCTCAGTGTCGGCCCTGCGTCTGCGCCCTCCCTGCGGTGAAATTCGGCGTGGTCCTCGGTCGCGACCGCGCCTGCGGAGACCGAGTGCACTTCCAGTGTGACGACGGCTACAAGCTGCTGGGTCCCTCTCAGGCGGTGTGTGAGAAGGGAGGGGTGTGGAGCCCCGGCGTGCCTGTGTGTGGCCGGGGGAGGTGCAGTGTCGCCCCGCCTACAGTCCCCAACGCTGTCCTGCAGGGCGGCAGTGCCACCTTCCCAGACACCGTTATATACAGGTGTCGGCCCGGCTACCAGCCGAAGGGGTACCCACACCTCTCCTGTGGAAGAGATGGCAGATGGGGGGAACCCAGAATCAGCTGTGAGCCTGTGAGCTGTGGAAAACCTCCAACTGTAGCCCACGCTCAGGTGGAGGGAGACGCCTTCACCTTCCCGAACCAGATCACATACAGGTAAATACTGTAATTATTAGTCACTGTGTTAAAACTAGGGCTGTCAAATTTAAATTATTATTTAACTTGTGCTAAAAAAATTTGGCGAGGAAAAACTGGCATGGCCATTTTCAAAGGGGGTCCCTTGACCTCTGACCTCAAGATATGTGAATGTAAATGTGTTCTCTGGGTACCCACAAGTCTCCCCTTTACAGACATGCCCACTTTATGATAATCACATGCAGTTTTGGGGCAAGTCATAGTCAAGTCAGCACACTGACACACTGACAGCTGTTGTTGCCTGTTGAGCTGCAGTTTGCCATGTTGTGATTTGAGCATATGTTTTATGCTAAATGCAGTACCTGCGAGGGTTTCTGGACAATATTTATCATTGTTTTGTGTTGTTAATTGATTTCAATAATAGATATATACATACATTTGCATAAAGCAAGCGTATTTGTCCACTCCCATGTTGATATGAGTATTAAATACTAGACAAATCTCCCTTTAAGAACAGATAAAAAAAATGTGTGATTAATTTGCGATTAATCCTGATCAAATATTTTAACCGATTGACAGCCCTACAGTAGTTAAAACCTTACTTATCTGCCATTTCTGATGGACATTAGCCACCACAGTACCTGTGCATTGTTGATTTAATTACACTAGAATGTTTTTTGACAGTTTTTGCAACAAAACAGTCTCAGTACGTTTGTGGGATCGGGTGAAACTACAGCCCAATTACACACCTATATAAAAAAAAAAAAGTCAAAATAAGTCAAAATTCTCTGATTCCAGCTTCTTATATGTGAGTATGTTCTGGTTTCTTTACTCCTCTATGACAGTAAACTGAATATCTTTGAGTTGTGAATAAAACAAGACGTTTGAGGACGTCATCTTGGGCTTTGGGAAACACTGATCGACATTTTTCATAGTTTTCTGACAGTCTATAGACCAAACAACTAATCAGTTAATCAAAAAATAATCCACAGATTAATGGACAATGAAAGTAATCGTTAGTTGCAGCCTGAGACTGCTTTGTGTGTCTTTTACCTTTCTTCATTTTCATGTGTTTCCCTCTCGCTCTCCAGGTGCGAGGAAGGGTACAATTTAGCCACACAGACGGCCTCTCTCTCCTGCCAGAGTGACGGAACCTGGTCCAAACACAGCATTCGGTGCAGCCCCACCCCCTGCCTGCTACCCAGCAACTTCTCCATCCCCCACCTGCTAATCACTGGGAAGGAACTCACTCCAGTCGGGGGCACCATCACCCTCTCCTGCCCTCCTGGCCTCCGCCTGCAGGGGTCAGCTCTAGCCGAGTGTCAGGTAGGAAGGATGTTGGTCAATTATTAGGGCCCGAGCATCGACAACGTCGGGTCCGAGGACCTATTGTTCTTCAAATGATTATTATTATTATTCTATTATGTCTTTGAGCGGGAAAACGAGGTGCTTGGGGTACTCAACTTTTTTTGAAATTTTGCACACGTGTCAGACGTGCGTGAAATAGTTATCTGATATGGGTTTCGTGCTCGGGTGTAGCAAATTGGCTCGCTAGCGCCCCCTAGTGATTAGCCCCGGTGTCACGTTTCACCTAGATGTATGAAATTCACTAGGTATATAGAACATGTTGAGACATAAAAAAAATCCTCTTGGAGGTATACCGTAAACCCAACAGGAAGTCGGCCATCTTGGATTTTATGGCGTTTTTTGACCATTTCCAGGCGCTGTACTTTAACGAACTCCTCCTAGAGTTTTAACCCGATCAACTTCAAATTTGGTCAGCAGTATCTTAAGACCTTTGGGATGAAAAGTTATCCAAAGATAAAAAATGTATCTAACTATGTTGCCGTGGCGTGGTGGCAAATAACCGCCTTTCGCCATGACAAAGTAGGCTATTGTAACTTGACATTACCTAGTCCCATCTGCCCCAAACTTCTCAAGCTGGATAAAGCCGTGAACACACCGCAGGCATGAGGCTCGCGTGACGGCAGCGTCGCGTCGTGGCTGCATGATGCACACCTAGGGTGTTCACACCAGACGCGAGTTAGCTGCGTCCTGGGAGCGTATGGCTACCTGTCAGCTGTGTTTCTGCTGCTGCTGACAGCCCTTTCTTTCTACATAGAGTTTGCCTTTTAATGGCCATTTAACTTCATGATAAATATAATTGATATTTATTTTAGACAGAGAAAGGTTCAGAAACGTGTGGTAATTAATAAATAATAGTAATAATCCACAATTA